>JAODAL010000338.1:32500-333925 GCA_025379985.1 Phyllomedusa bahiana
TTTTTTGTAGGGCTAATATAAGATAACCTATGTTAAAAGGCTCTACTTTTGGCAAATACAGTATATTGATACTTAATGTAAAAAATAACAGTGGCAGTTTTTACTGAATATCTTATGTTCTTTAATAGAAATCAGGGAGGTAAAATGCCACCACCCCAGTAGTGTGACATTGTGAGGCTTTTTTTTTGTTCTTTACATTACCATGCTGTAAAACAAACAAAAACCATGTTGGTTATTATGTGATGTCCAGCCAGGAAAAACTGTGATTGATACAGTATATAGTGCCTTTAGGGTATGTTCAAACAGGAAAATTTTGGCGCGCATTTCGTGTCATATTTGCGCTCTAATATGAGTGGACATAAGTGACAGTCTATGGGGCCGGCAGTCGCGGGAGTAGGCGTCGATCAGCGCGACTCCCAAACACCCGGCATAATTGTGGGGCGTACTGTACGCCTCGCAATTACACTGTGTGAACATAGCCTTAGGATGTACATAATTGTGCTGTCTTCCTATTACAAGGTTGATAAAAAGGCTAAGTGGTGCTTAATTTTGCAGAGTTTAAACAATCTTCTTGTGGACGGAGTTTTTATTTTTATCGTTGTGCTATTTTCTTCACCGTATGCTAAGTATTGTAGTTTGTACTGCTTTTCTTAAAATCCAAAAATCTTTTTTTGAATTTCTTTTCTTAAAATCCTCCACACATTTGGAGAATGCAGTTCAAATAACCACACAACACAAAGCTTGCATATGGCCTTGGAACTGTACCACACAAATCAAACATTTGTGGTCTCCACAGAGGCAGACACACAGCAGGGTGCACGTTCCAAAACAGTATTCGACCCTTTGTTTCCCATTAGCCCATCACAGGCTAAAGTCTCTCTTGCAATTTACCAGCAATTACGAGCTATAAAATTCATTAGCTCCCACCCTTACATGCATTCCAATTGAGACAAGAATGATGCTAGCTGCCACCAAGGAGGCAATATGTCCGCTTACCCAGTGGTCCCATGTTTAAATGGACATTTGGGTCATGCATAAAATGCTCTACAGCAAGTCGTTTATCTGTGACATATGTCCACATTTTTGTAAAAATTTAAAATTTTTAAAACAGTAAGTGACTCAGTATAAAGGCAGCTTGTCTTCAATAGCTCTAAATTCTTTACAAATGTAGGGTGCTGAAGTCTAAACTACCAACATTAATGTACAGACTAGAAATGTGTTCTGACAAGAACGTGCAAAGCAGTGGCTTGCTAAGCAGAACAGAACTGTATATCTGTCTTAGTAAACATCCTTATCAAGCTTTAAATAATCATCTTTTTTTACTGCAAGTAACAGTGAAAGTAAAGCATGCTGGTATGTGGAAAATGCTGGTTTTGTTCAAGGCTGAAGCGCTTGTCATATGTGATTATAGCCTGTTTTATGTTCTACAAAAGGCAAACTGAATAAAAAATGAGCGATAAAAAGGGGAAAGGGTTTAAAACGATGAACAATTCATTATGAAGCAGACACTTTAAGGCCTGATATCCGTTGCAAGCCAAGTTTATATAAAATTTAAAAAAAAACATAAAAAACGGGTTTAAATCACTGACTGAAATCCCAGACCATTATTACGGAAAGAAAATTTGTACAAAATTAGCAAAGCTTAACTTGACAATCACTGCATTATATACGCGGAAAAAAAGTGCCCCAAACCTTTTACAATGCTTTTCTGGTTTTTGTTATGATAAAGCAGGGAAAAGGTGGGATTTGGCTACAAAAAAAAAAAGTTACATAAACTCCATAAACACCAGCATTTTCACCATGGCTGTAGAAAAACCGAGGTACCCTCTGGGAATGTACCCAAGGGCTTTCCCCCACGGAAACGGGTTTCGGCCCGGTTTTTAGACGGTTTGCAGACCCAAAACGAACAAAGGGCTTCTATGGAAAAACCGCCGGCCACCCGAAAAAGACTGAACATGCACATTCCTCCGTCCGCTCTTCGGACGGAATATGTGCATGTCAAAGGGATAAGCCGACTGGTATTTGTCCATTGCCGTGTAAACAGGCCCTAACTGTGCTAATTACATGATGTTTTACATCACGTCTGTGCTATCTGTTAAGTTACCATGAAAAAAAGTATCCCAACGAAGTTGCCTTTGGGGCCCAAAAAAAGATGGAAATATTAACTTTTCCTGTGGGAAAATGTATGTTATTATTATTATTTATTTTAGAGCACCAAGGGGTTCACGACCAGAATAAGAAATACAGTAACACTAAATAGCCGACTGGTACAGAAGGAGAGAGGACTGTCCGCAAGAGCTTACAATCTACAATGGAGAAAGGGGAGAGAGATGGTGAGGGACAGGAGATGTGTATTATGGTGTAGTGGCTGCAGGTTTATTATAAATTGTAGGCTATCCTGAAGAGCGGGGTTATCAGGTAGCATATAAAAGTAGAAGGATAGTCTAATGTGTTGTGGTAGCGAGTTTCAGAGTATGCACGAGATGCAGAAGAGAAATCTTAGGCTATGTTCACACGGCTTATACTGGGGCACATTTTACAGCGTATTTCGCGAGGTACTGCGTTCAAATATGAGCGAAATGTGCCCCATTCGTTACGGTAAACCACAGTTCTCATAGAGAACTATGGATTACGCCTCCTTCTATGGGGCCGGCGGGCTCCCGCCCCACGAGCTCCCAAAGTCCCGGCGTAATTGCGGGGCGTACTGTACGCCCTGCAAATAGCTGTGTGAAAGCCTTAGAGATTGATGTGTGAGGAGCTAAAAGGGAAGCGAGAAGGTTTTGGGAAATTT
Organism: Phyllomedusa bahiana; assembly: GCA_025379985.1. Classification (NCBI taxonomy): domain Eukaryota; kingdom Metazoa; phylum Chordata; class Amphibia; order Anura; family Hylidae; genus Phyllomedusa; species Phyllomedusa bahiana. Next base: position 35,292 of record JAODAL010000338.1, read on the forward strand.
CACGGGGTTAAAATTTTCAGCGGCATTTCGCCCGTTTTTGCGCTCTAATACAGGTGAGATGCGCCCAAAATAGGTAATCCATATTTCAAGAGAACTAGGTTTACGCCTCCTTCCCTGGGTGGTATTGTACGGCGAGGAGTTGTGACATATAAAATTACTTGGGGCAATCGCGCCGCAAAATAATGAATGTCAAATGTCCCCGCTCAGTGGGAGTACGCGTGCATTAGCGCGAGCTCCCAAAAGACACAAGGTATGCGCCGCAGTACATAATGTGAACATAGCCTTTTAAAGAGAACACTGCATAGGGGAGGTATCATGAAATTAAGGCAGAGATGTATGGGGGGGGAGGCAGGTTATGGAGAGCTTTATAAACAGTTGAAACCAGAAGTTTACATACACTATAAAAAAAAGACACTTTAGCTTTTTCTCTCACATCTAACCAGAATCAGAATAAAACCTTATCCTTTTAGGTCAAATTTGGATTACCACATTTATTTTATTTTCAAAAAGCCAGAATAATGAGAGGAAATTTTTTAAGCATTTTAAATTTCTTTTAAAGTTTCCATACACTAGGATTACTATGCCCCTTTTAAATTTGGGGCAGCCCTATGAGAATCACTGCTTCTGTGTGTAAAACTGTAACTATGGAAAGTCTAAATTTGAAAAAAATCAGCCCCAAGGGCAGGGGCAGAGTCAAGTTCCCCAAGGCAGCAGTTTTGTACCGGGGTGAGGGGGGAACCTTTTATTGGTAGATTTCAGATGAGGGGGTGGGTGGGTAGGGGAAAAGGATAAAACCAGTTTTGTCCGTATTGAGTTTGAGAAAGCAGGAGGAAAGTATGAAAATGCCACATAGGACTATGTTTGCTCTATTGATCTCTAAAGGGCCCCGGGGATGTGGGAGTGACCATTGGGGTACTTTTTTTTTGTTTTTGTTTTACATACGTAGTGTAAAAGACTGTGTGAACAACCCCAAAGAGTGATTACCCATGGCACATTACACGTTGTTACAGTATCAATACTTTATCTGAGGAAGCAATATTGTGGACTGAGAAGGTAACATTTTCAATCACATTTGATGAAATGAAGGTGAAATTTTGCAAAAGGAATATAAACTACATTTTTTAACATAAAAACACAAACTAAATGGTACTGGCAATCACCAAAGACTAAGGGAAAGGGGGGGGGCAAAAGCTTCCATGCGGAGTTTTTTATAGTATTTCAAGCACTCCACTTCTAGTCTAGCTGTCAGTGCGCTCTTCAAATGATAGAGGCTCCCATACTAGCAAGCTATAAGCACTATAGATCTTCACTTCATAATCCCTTCATGCGTTCCCAGGGGAATGTAAGCTGTCTGGTTTCTTTCTCAACAGTGGGCAAACGAAACCTCAAAATGCTAGTTTTTATCATATAATATTTAAGTGGCCCGAAAATAGCACTCTTTACAAAGTGTTTAAAGTCATTTCCACAAGAGCTGGCGCACACCATTTTTGCAGTTTAAAGGAAAACTAGGATGCACAGGGGCAGAGGGAGCACACTACACATCAGGCTCAAACACTAAAGTGGATACTGTAGATCAAAAAGTCTAGCTAGTCCAACAACTAGGAGGGGGGAATTTTAATGAATATGGGTATAGGCAATTTTAAAGTTTTGTTTTTCCCTATTATTCCAGAATATGGAACCCTGAAGGCATGAACCAAACTGCCCTAAAAGAAATATTTCACTCATGACCCCAAATAGTGGTCAGAATGGATCTATATTCGTGTAAGAATTTTACACATCTACATAAATATTAATATTTAGTTGTTAGTACATATCTAAGCCTTTCTTTAAGTTCTCAACTGTTCTTGCTGTGGCCAGCTCCAGAACAGGTATGCCAGTCCAAAGCAAAATTTTAAAGGGGTTTTTCACTACATTTATTTTATCTTATATTCCCCGTTTTTCTTGTTTTTGTTTTGAATTCGGGGGTGGTTTTTCTTGCTGCTACAGGGTGCAGTAGAAGCCGGTTGTAGCTTTTGCACAATGTAGCAGCCTATCATGAGGGATCAAACAGGCTGTGCTATGAACGGGGGGGTGATGCAGTCTTCAAGGGGATATCTAGGATAGGGCAATGTTTAAGGACTATATTACAAGTGACTTGTTTGTGCATGATCTTTTTAAAATTTTAAAAACAACCCCCCATATACAACCCCCTTTTGTTCTGTTAACCTAAATTCTTTTTCTGTGTTGTTAGATTTGACTTTTTTGCGATCCTCTAGGTTTTATTTTTTAAATAGGTTGCAAGATGTAGGGGCTGAAATAAAAAGAAAAAACATCATTCTCACCCATTTAATGTCGGGCCTGACTCCCTTTCCCGGGCTTCAGTTTTCTTGCCTGCTGGGTAGTTCACCACCCCGCAGGGGGAACCTCGTTTCCATTATAAGTTAGCCTTTTAGAGTAAAATCAGAACCCCAAGGTGTAAGGAGGGGTCCCGGGGAAAAATGGAGTGCAAACAGTGTAAAAAATTTGGCAAGTATAACTAATTAAAAAAAAAAAATAATAATGTTTTTTGCCCGACCTGGCCCCATTTGAGAAGCTTTTTACTGAACAACTTATTTAAATGTATCAACAAATTGCACACCCAAATCTACAGTAAGCACCAACTTTGATTATGTAGCCTATAAATAAAAATCTTTTACCTCTTCGTTACATTTTGTGCTTTAATGACCAATTAGGGAGTTATTTATTTATTAGAGCTTGAGAATTTTCACAGAAGCATCCCATGGTAATACATAAAAATACCAAACAGTCATACTAATAAATACCCAACATAATAAATACCCTCTGTTTAATAAGGAAAGTGGCAAGTCTACTGAACTGACCTGACCTAGAACCCATGAAAAGTACTATCCTGTCCTGAATGTGGCAGCCAGGCTCATTTTTCTTTCCAGCTGCTATACTAATGCTTCTACCCTGTGTCAGTCACTGCCCTGGTTACTACACTGGTACCTATTCAGTACAGAATACAGCATAAACTAATAACTCTCACCTATAAAGTTCTCCACAGTGCAGCACCCCCATACATCTACCCCCTTATCGCTGTGATACCTTCCCGGTTTTTTGCTTTGCTGATGATCTACGACTAAATAGCTCAATCATCCGAACCTCCCATGCCAGTCTTCAAGACTTCGCATGTGCTGCACCAGTTCTCTGGAACATGCTATCCCGTACATCTAAGTTGTAAAATGCGGTGGAGCATGTTGGTGTTATATAAATAAAAATTATTATTCTTACTCCATTTTACATTAAAAGTGCCAAATTAAAACAAGTTAATAGACCTGTTAACAGCACTTTCTTAATTGTTTCCAAATAACAGCATAAGATTGTTTCGTCATACCAAATAAAACAGAGCACAGAAAGAAAAGAAGGTAAGGGCATGGCACGTTTTTTTTCTTTTTAGCCGGTTTGCGATTTTTCAGACCGCCTGAAAAACCGGCCGAAAACGAGCACAATGGTGCTCTATGGAAAACCCGTGCAGCAGTCCCCAGTGCACGGGTTCTCCATGGGGCAAAACGATGAACATGCACATTCTTCTGTCCGGTTTTCGGACAGAATCTGTGCATGTCAATGTGGAGGGGGAGGACTCTTCTCCGCTCGTTGTGGAGAAACCCCCCACCCCTCCCGTGGCCGTGGGGACGGCCGCAAAACAGGACAAATACCGTCCTGCAAACCGGCTGCTATTTGTCCTGTGCAGTGGGGATGCGCCCTAATGGAGAAGAACAGTAAATTCCCCTTAAAGGGGTGTTCCCATGAAGGAACATTCAGTTCACACTTTGGCTTGTTGCTATTGGGAAGGAGAAGGGAGGCCCTTCTTCCGATTCTTTAGGAGATCCAAATAAAGCCAAATGAGTGTACTCGGCTATATTAAGAACTCTCATAGAAAAAAATGGGGACGATGGCCAAAAGCCCCGCTCTCCTCATTCTCACACACAGTCGGCTGATGGCTATCTAAGAGCCAACCTGTGAAGCAGATGTTCCATAGTGAAAACGCCTTTAATTTTAATATATAGTCTCTATATAATATCTTTCTAGTGCACCAAACATAGTACGGTATTTGACATTTTTATCACAAAATGAAAGTACAATCGTAGTAAAAAAAAAAAAAAAAGCCCTGTATCATAGGATGTGCGATATTTACTAAAAAGAATATGATAATTTTTATTTATGCACAACCAGTTTAGATCACAGATTTATTATTCACGTTTTTGCACATTCAGACTTGGCAATAATGGCTACAATTAGTTTGTTTCCATGTGTTAATGTAGGTTTAAAAAGTTGCCAGCTTTCCCAGAACACCCCCTCGAAGACTATGTCTGGAGTCCCCTTCAGAGATAAAATGCTGAAATTCAACTTCACTTCAGTGCGATAAGAAGCCTGAAAATAGTAAACCAGTCGAGCTCAACAGCTTGAAAGAACATGACAGGGTTGTGAATAGGTCATTAAAAGCCGTTTAAGATTTGATAACGTACAATTTAAAATGTCAGGTCAATAAACGCTGCTCCACTGCTGGCTCAGTACCACGGAAAGGTCTGGGTAAGAACCAGCCCCACATTTACATCTTAGGAACTGATAGGTGTAATATTCTCCCAGGTTAAATACCAAATCATCAGTGCAGAGCAAACAGCACAACGGATCGGTACTTTTACCACAGGTGGACTTGACAGTCTTCTATAAGTCAAGAGAAACCAAAGAATCTTATACAAATTCAAGCGTGATGCTGATGCTATCAGAGAAACAAAATCAGGAAGAATCTTGCTGGACCTCCACACAGTAACAATATAAGTATATACTAGATATATGCATAGCCATACTGGTCCTGTTGAATCTCTATTAGGCTACATCCAGCAAATGATATAAAGGCTGTTGCCACCCACCTCTGCAGCGGGTTAGACATGTATGTTGCCTTGAAACATAGAAGATTCACAACGGAAAAAGATTGCATGGTCTATTTAGTCTGCTTACGTAACCTGTTTACTGTATTTTAACAAACTGAGTAGGAGATGCTCTTTTAATAGCCCCTATTCTTGTTCTTGCCTGAAAGGACACTTGAAACAGTCCAACACAGGAAAGGTCCATCTCCCTTTGTTGCAATATTTTCCTTTATTTCCATATGAGTAATTTAATCAACCGGCAGGTTATTATAGTCTTCAATCTGCCCATCAGGCCTTCATGTCACAGCAGTTATAACAACCATTGTGGATCTGTTTTGAATTACTGTTGATTTAAAGGATCACTGAAAGTTGCACTGAAAAAGTTTCTTTATTGTTGATTTACGTTCCAGATCCTTCTTTGTATCAACAGGTTTATATCCATCTAGTTCACACAGAACACCATAAGGATAGTCCAAAATGACTATGTATATGGCCCATCATTTATACTCTCCTAGAACCAGCAGTTATCCACTCTACCCTTTTCATCTGAGGTCTTTGAGGGAGGTGGTTGCTTATAGGGCTGCTCGACAGCAGTTGCACTAGCTAGGATAGCCTTATTACTGTAAAAGCAAATGACTGTAGCCTAGAAAGATTACTGTATAAATCAGTAGGGTACTACAGAAAATAGCAGCCAGATGAGTGTTGCACTGCAGCAAGCCAGACAGCTTTCAGGGTCTTCTATAGATCTTCGGCTGTTACCATTGGGTTCTTTCCCACCTCTTTAGGGACTGCCCATTTTGATCTTGAAGGACATTAAATTCTAGAGAAAGTAACGACAGTTCTGATTTTTCTCCATTTCGTCCTTCGGTCTTAAGCAATGCCTATGTGGCTTTTTCTGGATTAATGCCTTTCTGTAACATTTTCTGTAATAGTTTGAATTAAAGTATAGTTCACACTAACAACAAATTTGTTAGCAAACAGGCCTTGTACGCCTTTATTTCAAAGAGTGTTCCCATCTCAGACGTTTATTGCACTTCAATAGGAAATAGCATAAATACAGTGCCTTGCGAAAGTATTTGGCCCCCTTGAATTTTTCAACTTTTTGCCACATTTCAGGCTTCAAACATAAAGATACTAAATTTTTATTTTTTTGTGAAGAATTAACAACAAGTGGGACACAATTGTGAAGTGGAACGAAATTTATTGGATATTTTAAACTGTTGTAAAAAAAAAACAAAACTGAAAAGTCGGCCGTGCAATATTATTCGGCCCCTTTTCTTTCAGTGCAGCAAACTCACTCCAGAAGTTCAGTGAGGATCTCTGAATGATCCAATGTTGTCCTAAACGACTGATGATAAATATAATCCATCTGTGGGTAATCAAGTCTCAGTATAAATGCACCTGCTCTGTGATAGTCTCAGGGTTCTGTTTAAAGCGCAGAGAGTATCATGAAGACCATGAACACACAAGGCAGGTCCATGATACTGTTGTGGAGAATTTTAAAGCCGGATTTGGATACAAAAAGATTTCCCAAACTTTAAACATCCCAAGGAGCACTTGCAAGCGATCATATTGAAATGGAAGGTTATCAGACACTGCAAATCTACCAAGACCCACCCATCCCTCTAAACTTTCATCTCAAACAAGGAGAAGACTGATCAGAGATGCAGCCAAGAGTCCCATGATCACTCTGGATCAACTGCAGATATCTGCAGTTGAGGTGGGAGAGTCTATCCAGGACGACAAGCAGTCGTACATTGAACAAATCTGGCCTTTATGGAAGAGTGGCAAAAAGAAAGCCATTTCTCAAAGATATCCATAAAAAGTCTCGTTTAAAGTTTGCCACAAGCCCCCTGGTAGACACCAAATGTGGAAGAAGGGGCTCTGGTCATATGAAACCAAAATCAAAACTTTTTGGCCACAATGCAAAACGATAAGTTTGGCGTAAAAGCAACACAGCTCATCACCCTGAACACACCATCCCCACTGTCAAACATGGTGGTGGTAGCATCATGGTTTGGGCCTACTTTTCTTCAGCAGGGACAGGGAAGATGGTTAAAATTGATGGGAAGATGGATGGAGCCAAATACAGGACCATTCTGGAAGAAAACCTGTTGGGTCTGAAAAAGGACCTGAGAGTGGGACGGAGATTTATCTTCCAACAAGACAATGATCCCAAACAAAAAGCAAAATCTACAATGGAATGGATCACAAATAAACGTATCCAGGTGTTAGAATGGCCAAGTCAAAGTCCAGACCTGAATCCAAACGAGAATCTGTGGAAAGAGCTGAAAACTGCTGTTCACAAATGGTCTCCATCCAAGCTCACTGAGCTCGAGCTTTTTTTCAAGGAAGAATGGGCAAGAATTTCAGTCTCTCGACGTGCAAAACTGATAGACATAACCCAAGCGACCTGCAGCTGTAATCGCAGCAAAAGGTGGCGCTATAAAGTATTTACTTAAGGGGGCCGAATAATTTTGCACGCCCCAATTTTTCAGGTTTTTATTTTTTTTTTTACAAAAGTTTAAAGTATCCAATACATTTTGTACCACTTTACAATTGTGTCCCACTTGTTGTTGATTTTATATAATTTTATATCTTTATGTTTGAAGCCTGAAAAAGGCTTAGTGCAGAACGGAGAGTACATCATGCTTGCACATTATTCTCCATTCTCTTCTCAGAACTATCATAGAACAAAATGGGGCGTAGTGCGCAAGAACAACACGCTCTCCATTCTGCTCAGAGACTATTAGGGGCCCATTATCAAGCTAGGTGTGAATTTAACATCTCCTTAAAATGTTTTTGCCAATTTACTTTGGAATTCTTTTACCTATGGGGCGGTCTATAGGATAAAAATGTATATTCAAAGACATACTTCTGGTTTAAACACAAACTCTAAATACAGTTCCATAATATAATGTTATTTGAACTTAAAACAGAACTGCATAAGAATTCCAAATTCCTCACAACTTACCTAGTACCTTATTTGCAGACTGCAGGCTGTGACAATAGAAATAATTATTTTATACAGAACATTGTCAACCTGTATTCTTAAAAAGTGTGCAGAGAATAATTGTAAAGTAAAAATTTATATATTACAGACATCTGTGAAATATCAGCACTTCGTTACAAAATAAAAAACACTTGCCTCTTTGTTGACTGAAGCTTACCTGACTTTTTCAATGACTCCACAAGAAAAGTGAAAGGAGCTGGACAGGTGGTCCTACTTCAATAATCAACTGCTGGTGTGCATAGCTTACAGAAGACTGTCTAGACTTGATACAGAAAGGGGAAACTCTCTCCTTGGGGAGAGCACCATATACTTGATATTAAACCAGTTTCTATTTCCATTATGGTATGGCCACACTTGGCGCTATTGATGTTGCAGTGATGGTTTTGAAAATCATGGCAAATGTTCTGATTTTTAAATTGATTGCTGAATGACACAAATTTGCAGGTAAGCCCCCACAAGACATATGGTTGTTAGCATTAATTGTTAATTGCTGCAATAGCCACCTGCCGCTGCAGATTTTCTTCACTTTTGCAGCTTCAATACTGCTCTTTGTAGCTTTCGGCTTCATTCACACACATGATGGAAATCTCCAAGGTGGTTCCAATGTGGTTTCCTCAACAAAAACTGAGAAGACACTTTGAAATCCTCAGTAAAATCCATTGCGTGAACGTACCCTTAGGCCTCGTTCACACGGCTTATTTGGGCGCCGATTGGAGCCGTACTGCGCGGCATATTTGCGCTGCAGTACGGCTCCAATCCGTCTCAGTCATTACGGTAATCCACAGTTCTCATAGAGAACTATGGATTCCGTCTTTCCTCCCCGCTCGGCGAATACACAGAGCGGGGAGAAAGTGACATAATTATTTACGGCGTGGACGCGCCGTGAATAAGGACTGTCTATGGGGCCGGCAACCTACCGGCCCCCCGCCCCACGGCTGCCAGCGTAATTGCGCTGGTTTAAAATTATAATCAAGCTTATTTTACATAAGATGGAGCATTTCTTTAGCTTGAGTGCACACCGTGCCATTTTTTTGCTTTCATTGTGTTTTACATAAGATGGAGTGTTTCTTTAGGTCGAGTCCACACAGTGCCATTTTTATTTTGCTTTCCATTGTGTTTTGAATTGCAGGAAAAAAATGGTCTTGAAAACAAGCACAGTTTTAGAGTATATTCACGTAGTGGGTTTTTGCTACCGGAAAAATCTGATTCGTCATTCTTGGCAGAACTCCAAGGTGAGATCTCAGATTTGTGCCAAGGATTTTAACTTTTCAGGGGTAGTTTATGGCTCTGATTTGGAGGTTGGTTAATCCCATATCACTGGGGAAAACCCATGTCGCACCTGCCGAAGGAGAATCAGAGGAGAATTTGATTCAAAGATGGACATGTCCATTCTTCCTCTTAATGCACAGCAGATTTGAAATAACTTGGAAAATCCATGTTGTAGTTCACAGAGTGAACTACAGCCTAGACAAGCCATTCAAATGAATGGGATTCAACTCTGTCTTGTGAACATACCCTCCCTGTGAATTGCTGCAGGACAGCGATGTAGCGATTTGTAGAGTAGTTTTAACAGGTAAATCTCCCAATATGAAAGCGGTCTTGGAAATGGAAGTAAATTCCACTTGGCAAATCACTGGTATCAGCTGTGGTTAGCCTTGGGAATGTTCAGCCATTCCCTTTGTGCCGAGATGGTGCAAGGAAGTGAAGATCAGTGGGGACCAAGTGCGCATCAGAATGGCAGGGGTGGGGACTGGTGATGTGAGTGATGATTATTTTTGGACCCAATTTAGGTTATTTTAGTATATCAAAGTGGAGAACCTATTTATGCATTGCTTAAAAGAACAAACAGGTCCTATAGCAGGTCAAACCTAAGGCTAGGGCCACATAGCATATGACAAAACCGTCGGAAAGGAGATGGCTTTTTGTCTGATGCACGATCGCAGTTTTTGTCACGTTTTAGATTTTTTCCGTCAGCCCGTACAATTGAATGTACAGGAAACCGATGGAAAGATGCCTGGTGCCGGCTGTTTTTACGTGTTCCTAAAACCGGCATTACCAGAAAATGGTCTGAAAAACGACCTGTGTAGACTACAGTTCGTTTTTACTCTTAAAGTCTATGGGCATGCAAAAAGATTGGATTTTCAGTGGTTTTAGAGAAAAAGCGCCGAAAATATGATCGTTTTTGCATGCTGTGTAGACATAGCCTAATGCAAAAAATGCAAATACTACTATGCTGTGAACCTCTCCATCAGCCAGTACCCAGTCCAGCTAAAACTGGGCAGTTAGTCTCATGCAGAGATGAAGATCACAGAATAAACTTCCATTTCTGTTTAGCAGGAGAAAGGAGGGGTGACAGATGAGAAGGGAAAATCCTTCTGAACAGTGTCTGCTGCATTCCTGCAACCTATTTGCTTTTAGTGAAGGCTACTGGGTCACAATTATCAGTGTGCAGGACTGAATCTTTTATATACCATAACATTTAACAGAAAATACAAATACCAAGAAAAATGGAAACTTAGGTTTTGGTTACATTCTTTGTATTTATATATTTTTTGTTTTTGCCTCCGGGTTTTGAAACGGGGGAAAGTCTTAAGGTAGCGGTCTCCTAGCGTAGTTTAACTTTCTGCATTGCCTATGTTGTCACTTTAAGCCCCAAGATCATCCGTGTTCAACATTTCTGTAGGTCTACATAGGAAATAATTTTTATAAGACCTGGTTCACATCAGTGTTGCATGCTACGTTCAGACCATAAGTCACATAGTTGCTGCCGAATCCATTACATGACAGACAACAACAGTGCCCGTCGATTTTCCGTCATGGTGTTCAACATTTTAAATGAAAAAAGTGCTCTATGCTTTGCTATTTTTTACGTAACTTTTGATGGAATCTGCAATGAAAACCCATTAGCACATGTGTTTAACGTGTGGTGTGACCTGCTGGTACTTGTAGTTTCACAGCAGCTGCTTTGATACTACAGGTGCCAGCATGCCAGACTACACATGTTAAAACACAAGAAATATTCTGCACTTATGTGATTAATACAGGTGTTTAAAAATGAAATGTGGGAGAGGGGTGGAATCTGGAATGTGGGGCTGGATGCGCCAACCCAACGGTCTGCTAGCTAGGAACGGAGGCTTTTACATGACATCAGCACATAAGTGCCCCATAAAAGCCCCTGTTTGTAACTAGGACACTATCGGAACTTGGAGCGATACATCTTGGGGACTACCTGTAATTGAATATTTGAAGACACCTTCTGCACTGTTTAAGACCAAATTTACATCCACATACATACACTGATTTTGGGCAGTCCAGACACAAGTATTAGGACTTATTGTGGGGATCTTTTGTTATAATTTTCCATACTACCTTTTTCAAGTGGCAGGGTTCCTGGATGATACATTGTATTGAGGTCTTAGCAATAATGAAACGGACAGTAAAAAGTGCCACAGTGGCTTTACTTTTGTAGTTTTGTATCTTCTCCGCGGACACATAGTTTATAAGGCTGAAAAAGAAACGTCCATCCAGTTCATCCTGTTGTCCTACAGTGTTACAAGTTCTCTATGAGGAGTTGGATATGATTCAACATTATTTGCAGGATATAAACGTCATTTTGTAGATTTCAGGCAGAAACCTGTTCAGGAGCTAAAACTATACAGCAACTTTTTAGTTCATACTTTCAAACTTGCTATTAAAGTTGCAGGCACTAACTCATACAAACGTTAGCACTCCAGATCTGTCCTGTGCTGTTCAGGAGGTTTGCATTCTGAGCTTGGATTTTTAATTACTTTAGCATAAGGGAAGTGGCTGTCTTCCTCTGCACCACAGCTCAGCGGACATAAGTGATCTGGCTTCTAAACAGTTATCTGACATTCCCCAGGGTCTTTAGTAAGAGTCCCTCAAAAGCTCATGAAACAGGCGTGGTTTAGTAGAGCTCTCCCCTATAGCAGGAGAGGGGTGGTCCAGCCAGGCTGTGCACATGTCATCTGCTTGCTGTTTAAGACTAAGTACTCAGGCTCCAAATCTCTCACCCAAAAGCAACACAGCTTTGATTTGGAAATCCTAAGACCGCATTTGTTTGCACATTTTTAACTGAAATCCTTTACTTTGAAATATTTTTTAGAGTTACTTTAATTTTCTGATATACAAATATTAAATTGTCATGTGGCTCTCTGCTATCACTATGCTGCTTGTGGTCTTGAGGAGCTTAGATGGGAGTCTCGCAACAAATCGGAAAGCAGTGGAGACTTCAGGAAAGAAGCAATATCAGGTGCAGCATGGGGCTTGCAGCTATACCTTTCTTCTGCCAGAGGTGGACAGCTGCCGCTCTGCTCCTGCCAGTCCATATGTGTCTAATTCAGTCCAAAGGGATGCCCCACTGGACTATGACGACTCTGTGCAGAGATTACAGCTCTTAGAGACCATCATGGAGAATAACACACAGTGGCTTCTAAAGGTAGGCTTGAGCAAGACTGCTACAAAATGTTTCTCCATATGCTGTTTACATGATATACATTATATATATACATACATATATATATATATATATATATATACATACATATATAATAAATATATTTTATATAATATATAATCACACACTACACACAAACATACAATGCAGATGTAACAGACCTAAACTAAGCATTTTACAGTTTGGAACACTTCATGCATGCATCATATCAATTCAGTAGCTTTATTTGCATTCCTACAAATACAAAATGTAACCTTATATAGACAAACATTATATATATAACATTTAAAGTGCCCGCAGACTGAAATGATAAGACTGTGGTGACGACTCTGGGATATATGCAGTTATTACAGAGTCTGACAGGGTCATTTGTGAAATCTATTCCACCAGAATCACTGCAAAAGCTAATGTTAGTGCTTGGGGTTTATTTAACTGTCAGGCTGTCTAAGTGGCCTCTAAAAGATATAGCAAAGCTCAACTTGACAGATATTTAGGCAAAGAAAGTTATCTCAATTATTTCAATAGCAATTGTTATATAAGAACAGATAGCACAGTATAGTAAGATATCACTGTTTTGTTAAACTTTGCTATAGTCCCATAAAGCAGAGTACTTACAAGAGATACAGAGGCTTGGTGTAAAAGTTGGAACTGTATGTGGAAATTAGACACCACTGGTGACATGGGTCATACTGTTACATAAAGGTGATTGTACAGTTCTTATTAAGGGTCTCAGACACAAGCAAGCACTTTTTAGACTGTTTCATGATTCAGAATAGAGGATACAGCTGCAGCGAGTCATGTAAGCAAATATTTTCACTCATGAATGACCGCTATGGTAACCTTCATTAAATTCACGGTCTATACAATCAGAACTATTTAGAATCATAATACAGATGATAAAGCTCTGGGATTGAGACACTACATTCTGAGCAATTCCCTAATATAGAGTAAAGGTACGTCCAGACGGCATGGTTTTCAGGCGGTTTTCATTTCTGAAAACCGAATGTCAATCATCCCCATAGAGTACAATAGAAAATCCACGCTGTAGTCTACACAGCTCGGATTTTCTGACGGTGAGATTTCAAATCTGAAAACTGTCAAAAAAAAATAAAAAATTGGAACGTGCACATCCTTCCGCCCAGTTTTCAGGCAAAAGATGTACAGTTCAATGGTTAAGGGGGACGGCCGAATCCACAAACCACGGACAGAACCGTCCAACTAAACCATTCAAAAGAAGATAAAATACCATCCGGATTCTTTAAACAGAATCTGACCAGCATTTTACTGCCATGTAGCCGTACACTAATGCTGTGATGTGCATTGCTTCTAGCTGTCAAGTTCTGTGATGATCCCCATCAGCATTACAAACTTTTAGAAGAGTTGCTGTCATAGCATTTGCAGGTCTATGTTGTGCTGATGGTTTCTGTTGGAGGACTAGTAGATGCTGGTAAAGAGATAATTTGTAAACTTGTGTTGCACCAACCAATATGCATGCCTGTACATAGTGCCTACTCTCATGAACACAGGAAACGTATACTGTAGTATCAACTAAGTAAATGACAAACTGAACTTCATCCTCATTTACAGTAGTTCTAAAGGGGACTTGGATTGATACTAAAATCCATATTGAAAGAACTTCAACTCATTTCAGCACAAAAGTGCTATGGACAGGATCAGGAGGTAACCCTGAGCTTATCTGACTGGAAGGTGTTGTAATTAGCATATGACACTTCAGATATGTGCCAGACTGAATCATGAAACATACGCTACATATCTGTAGATCACAGTTGATTTTCATTAAAGGGGTATGCCTGGTGACAGGCACTGGATAGCGGCAGAAAGAATTACTGCTTACTTGTAAAGAATGCAACTATACATGAAGACCACTTAAAGGGAATGTGTCACCAAAAATGACCCATTATTTAAGTGCCGTTTTAATGTTAAACACATTTTTTAGGAATTTTTGGTCGTTTTTTTTTATTTTTCATATCAGTTTCAATATTTTTTTTAAATAATTCTTAAGTCCTGCAGTTTTCACTTTGGCCAATAGGCCTTGCTTGCACTGCTTTAACAGCATTCAGAGAGATACTTTACAGCAGCTTCATGCACATAGGAACCTTAAGACTGACTCAGTCCCATTCACTTCTATAGGAGAGAGTTTTCTAGACATGTTCTGTGACCTGGGAAGAAATCACTGTGCAGGGAGGAGGCGATGGAGAGCTGTGACTATCTCCTCTTGTGACTGGTGTATCCTGTGTTATCTATACACTTTGGTGTCACCTTTCATTCTAACCCTGTTTATACTGATAATGAGCAGACTACTGAAAATCTCTCTCTACAGAACAGGAAGTGTCAGACTGTTATTAGGATTAGTGGCCAAAGTGAAAACTGCAGGACTTAAGAATTATTAAAAAATATTGAAAGTGATATGGAAAATAAGAAAAAACATAACCAAAAATTCTTTAAAAATGTGTTTAATGTAAAAACGTGAGTTAAACAATAAGTCATTTTTGATGACACATTCCCTTTAAATACTTAGGGTATGTTCACACAGCTTTTGTAGTTGATTTGCGTGCAAAAAAATCTGCAACATATTACAGTAGCAGTAGATGATATTTTAAGAAATTCTCTACTTCTTACATAAAAAATTTCCATGAAATTGAAGTATAAACTGAGCTGCGACGCTGAATTTCAACCTGCAGCATTTGACTTGCTGCAACAGAAATGCTGTGTTCATGACAGATTTTTGCTATTCATTTCAATGGGGAAGTCAAACTATTCAACCAATCCAAAAGGACATTTTATTCTTGTGAATTTTGTTGTGGAAATTCTGCAGGTTTGTAGCAAAATCCACAACTGCATAATTCTTGCACTGATATTTATAGATTTTTCATGATTTACAAAATCCGCAGCAGGAATTCTGTGCACTCTGGTGACAATCAGCCACCATGGATTTATCTATGAAAAATCCACAGCATTTCTGCCACGTGTAGACATGTCCTAAACAAGGCAGCACTGGACCACCCAGACAGGTGAGCTCGATAATCCAGCTGTTGCTGGCTCCGTTATCCTTCTGTCATGCAGCTTTTACCTTTTGGTATAGCTCAGGATGCAGAACACGTCCCATGTGGTCCTTGTGAAGTCACCCCTCTCCATGTCTCATACGGATTAGAAAGAAAATACAATTTGTACAGTACCAAGAGTGCAAGATAATAAATCATGTTTATGATTGTCACATGAGGGTCATGGAAATGGATGCATGGAGGAGAGTTCACTGAAGGTCCACAGAGGAAACATTCAAGAGTATTCAAGAGAAAAATACAAGAGTATTCTTCAGATCAGAGCTCTAACTTAAATATGTGGCTTTATGATGTTTCTTCGTTAAACACAAATCTTGTTTAGGGCAGTGTATGCCACTGTGGCCTAGAGGGTCCCCTGGCTCCCTGGTGTCCTTTCAAAGACTACAGTGTGTACACTACACAGCTGAGCAAATATGTGTATGAATGCAGAACAAGCACATGTACAGTGGGCTCCAGAAATATTCATACCCCTTAACTTGTTCATTTGTAAACATTACAGCCACAAACGAAAATGGATTTTACTGATATTTTATGTGATTGAGCCACACAAAGGAGCAAGTATTTGTGAAGTGTAAAGAAAATGATACGTGCTTTTCCAAAGTTTTGCAAGTGAAAAAACTGAAAAAGTGTGGCGTACATATGTATTTAGTCCCCTGAGTCAATACTTCGTAGTACCACCCTTAGCTTCAATGACAGCTACAAGTCTGTTGGGGTATGTCTCTATCAGCTTTGCACATCTAGAGGCTGGAATTTTTGCCCATTCTTCTTTGCAAAATAGCTCTAGCTCAGTCAGATTGGTTAAAGAATGTTTGTGAACAGAAACCTTCAAGTCATGCCATAGATCAGGGGTGTCAAACTGCGGTCCTCCAGCTGATGAGAAACTACAACTCCCATCATGCCCACTTTTATAGATTATGCAAATTCATGATGGGAGTTGTAGTTTCCCAACAGCTGGAGGACCGCAGTTTGACACCCCTGCCATAGATTATCAATGGGTTTAAGGTCTAGACTTTGACTGGGCCATTTTAACACATGCATATGCTTTGATGTAAACCATTCCATTGTAGCTTTGGCTGTATGTTTATGGTTGTTGCCTTGCTGGAAGGTGAACCTATGGCCCAATCTGAAGTCTTTTCCACCCTTTAACAGGTCTTCCTCCAGAATTGCCCTATATTTAGCTCCATCCATCTTTCCATCAACTCTGTCCAGCTTCCCAGTCTCTGCTAAAGCGAAGCATCCCCACAGCATGACGCTGCCACCATGCTTCACGGTGGGGGTGGTTCAAGGTGTTGGCTTTGCTCTACACATAGTGTGGCATGTATGAACGCGGCGTCTTTTCAGCTCGATACCCAGCGCAGCCCCGTTTACTTCCCTGAAATGCCTCCCATACGCCAGAATCAGGCGCATTACAGAGTGCAATCGGCATTTTGTAATGCGCCCGATTTCAGGGGGCGTGCAGGAAGTGGGGCACACGAAAACCATACGAAACTACATATATATAGCTTTGCTACGTCATTTCTAGGCGCATTGCTGCTGGAACGGGTATGCCTCTTTCAAAGCGGTATACCTGAGCCAGAAATGTTGTAACAAGCACTAGAATGCGCCCGATTTATGACCCGCTGTAGAGTGGGTTCATAAACCAGACGCATTCTATACTAATATCATGCACATGAAATTTGGCATTTAAACACTTAATTTTATACATGCCGTCTGTAGCGTTCGGCATTTAGGCAAAAAGTTCAATTTTGGTCTCATATGACTAGAGCACCTGCCAAACGTGCCTGCTGTGTCCTCTACAAACTGGAAACAGAACTTCTTATGGGTTATTTTATGAAATGGTTTTCTTCTTGACACTCTTCCATAAAGGCCAGAGTACACAACTAATTATTGTCCTGTGGACAGATTCTCCCACCTGAGCTGTGAATCTCTGCAGCTCCTTCAGAGTGATCCAGGGCATTTAAGCTGCTTTTCCAGTCAGTGCTTTCCTTGTTTGGGCTGTCAGTTTAGGTGGATGGCCATGTCTTGATAGGTTAGCATTTGGCCCATACTGCTTTCTTTTATGGTTGATGGATTAAACAGTGCTTCACTAGATGTTCAGAGCTTGGGCTATTTATTTTTTTAAACTGAACCCTGCAATACACTTTGCCACAACTTTATCTGATCTGTGTAGTGTGTTCCTTCATTTTCATGATGCTGTTTTTTCAAAAAAGTTCTCCAACAAACCTCTGAAGCAATCACAAAACAGCTGTTATACTGCAAATAAATTACATACAGATGTACTCTATTTACTAATTAGGTGATTTCTAAACTTAATTGGTCACTTAATTTTATTTAGAGGTATCAGATTACAGGGCGTGGAATACATAAGCACACCACACTTCTGTCTTTTTGCAAAAATTTGGAAAAGCACAAATCATTTTTACTTCCCAAATACTTGCTACTTTGTGTTGCTCTATTACATGCAATATCAAAATACATTTAAAGGGGTTGGCTCACTACAAGGATTGCTTTTTATGTTAAAGATCTTGCAAAAAAAACAAGTCACTTTTCAATATATGTCCATTAAAGGGGTTGTCTCACTACATTGATTCCTCTTACCTCAGTCCTGTTTTCTTGGTTTCATTTTGAATTCAGGGGCGTGTTTCCTGGCTTACACTAGGCTGCAGTAGAAGACAGGTCTGTAGCTATAGCAACAAGTGCTGGCAGCCTATCAGGAGAGCTCAAACAGGTCTGTAGCTATAGCGACCTAAGAAGCTGATGCAGCCCAAACAAGAGGGGATGTCTCAGAATAGGTAGGACACTGTTAATAGACATATATTGCAAAGTGACTTGTTTTTGAAAGATCTTTAACATAAAAACCAATCCTTGTAGTGAGACAACCCCTTTAAGCTTGTGGTTGTAACGTTTAAAAATGAGGAACAGTTCAAAGGCTATGAATACTTTTGCAACCCACTGTAACTGCGTAGTGAAATATATCACCATTATGCTTGGTTTACATCTGTGTCTGAAGTTCAAGTCAGAGCCTCCATCACAAATTCTGTCAAAAATAACAGAAAAAGTTGCACAGCATGCAGCCCTATTTTTACTCTAAAATGGTGGACACCATGACAGAAACCCAAGGACCCCCTTGTAGTCAGTGGAGTCTGTTAGACAATAACTGTTATGTAACAGATTCAGTGCCACCTCTGCAGTGGAGGCTCAATCTCCAATGAGGAGGTGAACCTAGCTTTACACCCGATGCTAGTCTGCTCATTATCAGCACAAAGATGGTCAAACTGAAATGAGACACCAGTGTCAATAGAGAACACAGAATCCACCAGTCACAAGAGGAGATAGTCAAAGTTCACCCTTTCACCTCCCTGCACACTTTTTTCTTCCCAGATCACAGAGCATGGACTAGAAAACGCTCCTATAGAAGTGAATGGGACCGAGTCAGTCTTAAGTCTTCTATGTGCATGAAGCTACTGTAAAGCATCTCTCTGACTGCTGTTAAATCAGTGCAAACAAGGCCTAGTGGCCAAAGTGAAAACTGCAAGAATCAAGAATTATTACAAAATAATGAAAGTGATATGAAAAATAAAAAATAAAATTCCTAAAAAGTGTTTAACATAAAAATGGAACTTAAACAATGACTCATTTTTTTGATGACTCATTCCCTTTAATCCTATGAACAGTATACTGACAAAGTGTATGGTTATATAGCCATGGCATAAATACTAAAGCTGGTGACACATCCAGGATCACTTTGTAGAACCATCCCACTAACAGTTTTCGTTTTACAGACATTAAGGTTACACAAATATTCAGATGGGCACCATCTAAATGAAACACCTTTAAACAGTTAGAAAGTGATCTGTCCTAATTCAGGCTTAGTAATTGGTCCATCTGTTTCCATTTTGCAAGACCAATTTGCTTTTAGTCTGTATTTTATGTACTTCGTTATTTCTTAGTAACTTAAGGCATCTAAAAAAATCTCCTCGGGTTACATTTGTAGCCATAGGTCAAGTAGAATTAAGATGAAGGACTAGTTTATTACCATTAAGAATCCAAGTACCAGCTTCCATTGTGACCTTGGGCAATCATTGTTTTCATACATCATGTGTCTAAATTGTGCTGAAATTTGTGCAATCATAAATATTGCTAACCTTCTCTTACCTCATAGTTTGCTTATATTATGGAATGAAAATAATTTTATAAACAACTAACACATAACGAGCAATTTTTCACAATACAAAGTACCTACAAATCTAGCACACATGTTCCTACCTAAACACAGAAATGTCTTCTAGTTGATGTATTTGACATGCCATATGTTCCTCTAGTCATCAACATGTAACAAATGAATATGTTTATTAACCCCTTTCCCAACACCGCAACCTTTACATTATTTCATCTTTGCCTTCCAACATCCCAATTTTTTTCTATTTTGCTGTTGACATTCTGAAGACTTTTTTTTTTCTTTTGTGGAACAAGTTGTATTTTTAAAGGCACAAATTAATGTAGTATAAAATGTGTTAAACAGCTTAATTTTTGGGGGGATGCTGGAATGGAAAATTTACCATAGCATCTAAGTGGTTAAACAGCCAGGATCATAGGATATAGGTGAGGGTTAACCCACACAAGAAAACAGAACTAACCTTTTTTGAACCATGGACAATCATTCCAACACAAACAAAAACTGAACCATAACTTAGTTCACACGTTGTTGTTTTTGTATGCTGCTTTTCTTTTACATATAAAGGGGTATTTTAATACCTTAACACCAGTTTTTGGGCATAATTTAAAAAGTTTATGTTTTTTTCATAAGCCAATGGAACATAAAAGCTTTGTGATCTATCTTTTTAAGGTAAAATTAGGTTTTTACATAGTTTATGCAGCCTATTACCCTCCTTTCCTTACCCCCCCCCCCATAGACTGTAGATATTCAGAAACCTCCTCATTCACCAAAAAACCCATCCAACCATCTAGAGTAAAACAACAAATAGCAGAAATGGATAAGGGAAAGAAGGGAAAACTACAGAAAGAAAGTTGTCTGTGCGAGATGAGGAGCAACACCAGATTGGCTTAGAGCACACACGGAACCATATCTGGAAGAACCCACCAAAATTAGACACAGTATAAGCCCCGATTCACACGGCTGATTCTAGCCGGAATTGCGAGCCGGATTGCGCTCGCAATTCCGGCTTGAATAAGGGGCGGGGGCGCTGCCCGCCCGCCCCATAGACTTGCATTATCCACGGCGCGTATTGCGCCTGGATAATGTGCAGGTGACTTTCTCCCCGCCGAGCGGGTATGAGCGACGGAATCCACTGTTCTCTATGAGAACGGTGGATTACCGTAATTACTGCGACGGATTGGAGCCGTACTGCAGCGCAAATCCGGGCGGAGTACGGCGCCAATCCGCAGCGAAATAAGCCGTGTGAACCGGGGCTAAGGGGCAACGTATGATATGCCAGACTTCTGAACATGCCTGATTATGTCTCAGCAGTAGCTGTGCATAATGTTGAAGCTCCATCAGTTGAGCGATTGCCCCTGTTTGTTATTGCCTACAGATGCAAGCACCATTCTGGGTCAATGTTCCAAAATGGGAACATTTTTGCAGTGTCGTTAAAATAACATACTTTCTATTCTTTACAGCTTATTTCCCTTTAACAAGCATCTAAGTAAAAGGAAAGGGAGACATTCCTTCACAAACAGTCTTCATATAAACTGCATTACATTCCTGCGCAGCCAGTGTTCAGTGACGGGGTCAAAGGGATTTGGTGTTTTGGGATTAGTTGAGGGAAGTGGCAATCACTGGAAAATGCTGGTACAGAAAGGTGAGGTCAGGCAATCACCAATGTCACATGGAATCTGCATGTTCATATAAAGACACTGAACATGTGCTTGGTGGAATGGGATTAGATTTCTCAGAAAACTAATTCCGTTTTGGTCATGAACAATTGAGAAATGGTTTAAGTGCCATGATATGACAACCTATTGACCTTTGCTTCTTTCACTGTAATTGTAGGATACTGCTGGTAAAAGCATCATATTATTACATTTTTCTATCCCAATTATAATTAATTTTCTAAGACTGTGCAATATTAGCACAGACAATTTGTCAGTGTGTCAAGCTGAAGAGTAAGTAAATGATCATATGGGACAGTCATGTTGGAGAAGAGCTAAAGCAACAGTGATATGGCAAATCACAGGTAAATACATCTGTGGGCCTTTTGACATTACATGTGGTTACTTTAGTGTGTATTCTGGGAAAGCTCCTGATGTACACACTAAACATGTCCACAGCCTTACTGGCCTATTTAGGTCAGTATACCAAAAAAATAAGACAAAGACATATTTATTACGCTGTTTTATCCAACAGAATCCAGGAAAAATTCTATACATTAATTTTATACTTTAACATTGTAGCATATGGGTGATGATGGCACTGCATGGTATCTGTCACAGCCATCCCTTTATATGGCTACATCATAATACATAAAATATTTCACAAAAACAGAACATTCTAAATTTGACCTTCTGTGCCGATTTCAACCTCTAAAAGGACACAGCCTATATTGGCCTTCAGGATGCAGTGAATTGATTTTGTTCATTTTTTTTTCTTATCCCTGACTCTTAAGAGTCATAATACTACTTTTCTGCTGAACCGAATGAGGTATTGTGTTATGTTGAATAAGTAAAATTTTTTGATGTCACCATTTTGGACTATATATAATGCAATTACGTTTTTTCCAAATATTTTTGTCCAGCAAGGGACTGTGATCCTGTATTGTAATATAGAATACTTGTCACTGTAATATAGACAGGCATCCTATTAAGTTTTTACAAATCCTATTTGTATACAAAAGATGACGGACCTAGGAGTCTTCATTACGCTCCCAACTGCTATGACAACCAGTCAGCATCCCGTGATCACATGGTGACAAAAAAAAATCCCCCTTCATCTGTCTAACCGCATAGATACCAATTACAGCATCTGAAGGTTTAAATGACTAGGAGCAAAGTTATCTCCAATTCTACTTATCACAGCACATTGTCTGCAGTAATACACTGTTGACCCCCACTGCTATCACTGCACCCTACATATATGGCAGACTGCAGGGAGTACCTGCTGATAGTATTGTTGGTATTGATGTTGGGTTAAATAACTAAGTTGGTACCTCCTTAAATTTTTTGGTTAATCAAATTTAGTTATTGTAAAGCAATTGCCCCTTTTTCTTGGACTACTGTAACTTAACCCAATTGTGTTTGCTTGCATTTCCAAATAACGTGTCTCAGCATTCAATCTGGTTTCTTGCAGAGCCTCAAAGGTATATTAAAATGGCAGCCCTGGGGGCCTTTACTGGGCCACTAGATCAAATGACAACCCATCTAGACACACCATGATTGTGTTGCAGGCTGGTAATGGGGTGCCAGTAGGCACACATTCCCTAAGCCTAAGGGTTTTCGATGGCAAAATGGCTATTGACCTAAAAGATTAAATGGCCAAGATCTAAGTTACCTTTTATTCTGGCCTATACAGTCGACATGCTGCTGATGGCATGAGCTGAGCTGCTGTTACACCATATCAAAAGCAGTGTAATAAGTATGGCTAGGTTACAGTTGTCTAGGCCTTCATTTTGCCCCCAGCTGCCATGACAACCAGTTTTCACCCAGCAATTGTGTCAGAGGGGGGCGGCCAATCGGGCAATGGAACATTGTTCTGTAGTATTTACTGACCCCTCAAATGGCGCAGACACTTATTGCGTTTACTGCGGTACCTATTAGTTAAAAGGATGGAATCTGAGTTCTCTCCGATTCCAACCGCTGGTGATAGGTCTTGGTTGTAACTAGCGGCTATTAACTATAGTGTATGGCATGGGCTCAGCGAGTGAGCCCAGTGTATACCACCTTACTAACACCATGCTGTAAATATATGGCAAATGTTGGTAAGGGGTTAAATGAATGAGGTTTTTCTTAAGCTTCTTTGGAAACCTGCAGAAAAATTTGCAGAGGCAAATCTACAGCAAGAAATTAAAATGATTCTATGTGGATTATCCTGCTGATAATCTGCTGATTATCTGACCCTTTTGAGTTTACCCTTACTAGATCCTGAAAACGGTCACAAATGAATTATTTAAAAAATCAAAGCGATACCAACAGCACAAAAACCACAATAAAAAGATTAATAAAACATGCAACAGCTTCTCACCCTTGAACCCACAGGATAAAAATATCACAGCAAATATCTAAAGAAGGAGAAGCAATATCTATGGGGTACTATCAAAACATGAAAAGACCTTTATTCCTCCATAAAGTTCAATGCAACATTTTAACCTGTAACCAGGTCTTTATCTGGCATGTGCAGCAAGTGAATTATTTGTCATACCACTGAGAAACTTTTAAAAGTTCTTGAAGCTGTTTTAGTCGACCTTAAGTCTTACTAAAATGAAATCCAGAAACTTCTACACATACTACTTCTACATCTAAATGTTTTATGCACTTACAGCATAGTACTTTCAAGTAAGTCTACTGAAAGAGAAACCAAACCATTCCATTTAGAAAACAGACCCTGAATACCTTTAGGCTAGGTCTACACAGCAAATCTCAAAATGCCTGCCAAAATTGGAAAGCAATTAGATGCGACAGGACCGCGTTTTTTGGCGCATATTTCACCAGATTTTAAAACAGACGGTAAAATATCCATGCTGTGTATGCTACAGCACAGATTTTTTATTGCTGTCTATGCAGCACAGCGTACTGTTGGATTTCCGGTGGATTCAAAATATTGATTCCGCCGAAAATCCAACGGTAAACTTGTGCGGTGTAGACCTAGCCTTACAGTCTGACCATGGTAGCCTCTGCATTCAACTATACCTGTAACCTTTGCACTAATACTTTGATCCTCCATTACCTAGCCTTAAAGTCTGACCATGGTAGCCTTTGCATTCAACTATACCTGTAACCTTTGCACTAATACTTTCAACTTTCATATACTTTATTAAGTGGAAAAAAACAAATACTATTTAGCTAGAAGTACAACTTAAAAGATTGAAAGGAGGTACAGAGCAGGTGACATAATACTACACAACAATAAGATACACAAGTAGAAAAGGTTTAAGTGGAAAAAAATTGTGGTTTCATCAGCAAATACAATAGTTTCAGAATTAACTACACTATGAATTTAAAATAAAACAACAAAAAAACGACTTTTTCATTTTAAATATATTCACTTGTTAGCTTCAGGGGGTGTTGGAAACCTGGATCAAATCTGTAATCATTTATTAATATCACGGCATGGAGCACTAATCTACTTTATAGTGTATTTTACCCTGATTCACTAATCTTTAACAAAAGGAATAATGCAAGCAATATCCTTACATACGTTTTGCCCTTCATAACGACGATATTGCTTAGATGTAGGGATGATTATAAAACATTCCTTATAAACATTTAAGCACAGTTGGTGAGAGATTCCTATCCCCCCATGCCCCCAGTGAATCTACTTGAGTGCAAAACGAAACATTTTTTGTTAGCAATATTGGTGATTTTTTTTTCAAATGTGACAGAGTGATGGGATTTGCCAATATGATGGACGCAGTGGCTACCTTTGTCCCAACTGCTTGTGATATGCAGATCTGATTTATTGGGAAAAGGAAACTACAAGACTACAAACCTGAACGTGCTCTCATAAGGAAAGGGCCTCATATTTAACTGAGCACTTAATTACTTTATGTGTTTTATGTACATATGAAATAAACAGATACTTTTGAATACATTTGCTTATGAATAGTTTCCCGTTTTCTATAAACTTTTTTTAAAACGTTGAGCAGATACATTGTAAGTGGATCTCATCCAACACCTTTTTTTCTAATGCTCCTTACAGTGCTTTTGACAAATGTGAGACTGCAGTGCACTTGCCCCAACTACTTTTGTTTATAGATCATCTTTGTGAGAACTACTATGGAGCATGCAAGGCACATTAATCAAGAGCATGGTTAATAGTAATGTGGATCCAGTAAAATAAAAGATAATTAACATTTTGACACAACTTGTTCCATTAATGACATTGTAAACTAGGTGACCGCTTAATAATAAACATGTAAATTGTTTATTCAGACTCTGCATTTATAAAATTCTATCACTGTCACTTATTGCTTTATAGACCGACCAGCTGAGTATAATCCGAGCATATTATAGTGACACAGATAAAACTAAAGCTTATTGACATGTAACAACCTCATTGAATAATATGCATTAAGGCTACTGTGATATTTAAAAATAAAAATAGATACCAATAAAATATTACATAGGCTAGTTATAATGCCCCCAAGAGTATAAGCAGTTTAATTTTCCCCTAAAGCTTAGATAAGTATGCAGGTAATAGGCTAGTTTAATTGTCCCATAAAATACATAGGCAGTTATATGTCCCCTATAGGCAGTATATAGGCAGTATATGTCCCCCATAGGCAGAAGGCTATAAGCAGGGTATAGGTAGTATAGGTGTTAGCATTTAATGTCCCCTAGGGAGATAAGGCAGTATGGTCCCCATAGGCAGGTAGCAGCTATATGTCCCTAGGCAGGATAAGCGGTTATAGGTAGTTATAGAGGCAGGTATAGGTCCCTAGGCAGGCTATAGGCAGGTATAGGCAGGCATATAGGTCCTCTAGGCAGGCTATAGGCTGGGTATAGGCAGGTATAGGTCCTCTAGGCAGGCTATAGAGGTTAGGCAGGTTAGTCTATAGGAGGTTAGGTATTGGTTTCACTTCAGTAGCTTTTAGAAATAATTCTGTGGATGATCACCAATATAAGCACTTTAATTTAACCCTTAGAAATTGTGCGTAATAATCTAAGAAATTCTGTGCATTCTTCTCACATTTGCCCTGTGTTTCCAGCAGGCTTTCCAGTTTGCAAACCTATTTCTGCTGTCAAAAATATCAGTACTTTGAAGTCAGTGGGGTGTGTCAAAACTTTCTGGTGTACATTTAGATAGCTGCCATGGCTGTTACTGGTACCATTGTGAACAGAGCCAAAAATTCAACAATTTTCCAACCAAATTCTTGAAATTAGTATAGTTACAAAAAAACCACAGTGTTTAATTTGTTGCTTTCCAGTGTCCCCCATGATGCTGCTGCTAACCTGTGCTGCAGTGGGTGCGCATGACACAACAGAATCAGTCTACTTGCCCTTCTGGCAACTAACAATATGAGTCATTCTAAGGGGCCGTTCACACAGCACAGTGCAAATACCAGTCGGAAATGCTAACCGGTATTTGCACTGTTTTCGGGCTGTGCACACAGCTGCCGGGGGATGGCTTTTCTCCATGGTTTGCGGAGAAAAGTCCTCCCCTTTCACATTAACTTGTTCATATTCCACCCGAAAACTGGGCGAAAGAATGAACATGTTCAATGTTTGTCGGACTGTCGGCAGTCTGAAAAACCACCCAGCGAAAAACCCGTGCAGTGGGGACCGATGCGCGGATTTTCCATAGCGGTCCATTTTAAAAGTTGTCACCCAGTTTACAGACTGTTTTCAAAACAGAAAACCATCTGAAAAACCAGATGAAAACCCGTGCAGTGGGGACATGCCCTAAGTGTTAATGTAGAAAGTAGCTACTCATCTATACTGCCCTGTTACAATAGAGGCTCTCCTAATTCCTTGACATACAAAAAGCCATTTCTGTTGCCTGATGAGCTCTGAACAGAGGATCGCTATACATGGATCTGGCTGTGGAAATACTGTGCATGTGTGTCCACCAGCGCTAACATGTATGTTAATATACACTTTACACAACAGTTGGTGCCATATTCGAGAAGTAAATGTCAGAACTTAACTGGATTGCTTTTTAACAGAATGCAAAGTCAACAGCGAGTCACATGACTAAGATTACTGAACTTCAGGGGAAAAAAAGTGCGGCCATGACCTAAAGGTGGCCATGAACAGATAATTATGCATAGAGGAATGATGGTGAACCTGCAGATTTTGGTGGGATTGGCTGAGCATGAAACGTATATGGGGATGGCTGGAATCTCCCCCAATGGTAGGCGTCAGGAAAATGAAGGCCTAGTTCAGATAATTTTACAATGCCCAATCCTTTTGCTCTTGAGGGAGAGAAGTCACTGCCAAAGATCTCTGCAGGTGGTGGCTTATTTTTCTCTCACTATTGAGTGCACATGCAAACTTAGCCAAGTCAAGAGTGCCCTATATGGGATGGTTGGGTGGAATAGCGCTGTTTAGGTGAATGACACAGGTCAAAGTCATCAAATTTAAATGATAAAAGGCAAAAAAAAAAAAAAAAAAGCGTGAAATTGACACTGATGTTTCTTAAAATATCTCCTTGAATCAAACATTCTGTTCAGATCATAAAGACATGTATGAACATAAGAAACCATTTGAAGCATCAAAGAGTTGTTTCGGATGTTGTTGTTTAGACCTCTAGTTGCAGAAGATAATCTGCAACCCTTAAAGCAAATACGATTTAAGATCGTAAATAAGATCTACACCGGTCACAACAAACAGAAGCAAATACCTTCAGAATAGATACTCCTGTTTTATTCTGTAAAAGAAACAGCATGATAAATATCTTACAACCTTTAAACACAACCCGCATTGTAATGTTTGTCATGTTATAATTCTCAAGGATTATATTCAAGAGTCATCAGCATTCAGAAAACCGCTTAAAATGATGTATACGTGCAGAATAACCAAATTCACATCTATACATCATGTCATTAATCTACTCATCTGAGTTATGTCTGGATCATGTGTCATCTGTAATTCTTACACATAACATTGTCATATATCCATGGATATGTAGCAAATATCTCTAATGGTCCATAAAACGTGTGTATTCTCAAGAGGTAAAGATAACAAATGGCTTCCAAGAAAAAAATAAATTGGGCATTCATGTCGGTCTATGTACCTGCTGTGCACTACAAGCATTACTGGTCAGGGAAGTATGTTCGTACTCAAGAAATCTCAAGTTTCTCAGGGTCTGACTTACCTGCACTGGAATAAGCCTTCTGTGGGATCATACTACTTGTTAGACAAATAGTAATGAATCCTGAACTCTGACCCCAAACTAAACACCCCCACCTCTCTGAAATTTTGAAAGGGAGTCAAGCTATATAACTCCCCTGTGTCAGTCAACTGTAATGAAGGAATTCAAAGCCTACAGTCCAATTTAGTTGACAAGTTGTAAGATGTGCATTAATGTGCAGAAATTTTATGTATAATAGCCCAACAGAAAAACTAGTTCAGTCATTCCTGTTTATTTGTAAAACACTAAAAGTATACAACTTCAGGTCATTAGTGTTACACATGTTTGACATTAGACTGTGTCAAAAGCCTGGCATTTAGGTAATCCAGGCAGTTAAAGGATTTTGGAATAAGAAAAGACAATGTGGGCTCCTTTTCCATAAGGATTTGACCATTCCCCTTGGTGCGAAAAATCGCTGATAAGATGAACACATCCTTAAATGTTAGGGTGCTTTCATACAGTGCAGTTTTGGTGCAGTTTTAACTGCGCTCCAATTATGCTGCCTTTATTACCAGCAAGCTTCTTTCAGTTGTCTAAATTGTTCAGAAAGGTGTTTCAAGTAAGTAATCAATGATTGTGTTTGAAGTCTTGCGGATTACATACAAATTAATCAATTCCTCACTTTCCAAACAGTTTAGATAAGTGAAAGAAGCTTTCTGGTAATAAAGGCAGTTTAATTGGAGCGCAGTTAAAACTGCACCCTAAGAATATTGGATACTTCAAGGGGGTTCTTACCTTCTTACCTTCCTCTGGATCAACACTTTAACACAATAGGCTGAACTGGATGGATGTCTTTTTTTCGGCCTTACAAACTAAGTAA
Source organism: Phyllomedusa bahiana (assembly GCA_025379985.1). Lineage (NCBI taxonomy): Eukaryota > Metazoa > Chordata > Amphibia > Anura > Hylidae > Phyllomedusa > Phyllomedusa bahiana. The sequence goes on from JAODAL010000338.1 coordinate 64,607, forward strand.
CATTATTGACCAACGTGCAAAAACAGTTGAAACACAGGATTCAGTAAGATGTAAATGTTGGAAACACTCAACATACATTCATTTGTAAAGCACTAATCATGGCTTGTGTAAATACAGGATGGATGTACCATAGTAAAATGTTATCTCTAATTATGTTGAGAGATCACAGACAAATTGGTAGAAACCATAATTGATGGCAATGCACTTGCTGGAACAGTGCTATCAGCATTAGACTAACATAGTATTGCTGATCTACAACTTCTTCAACAAGTTCTCAATTAGACAACAGCTAGTTTACAGATTAAAATGACAGCATGTACCATATGTATTATACATCTGAGCTATGGTATGACAACTGGCTAGTGACAACTAACAGACTTGGTATGTTGCAGGTGTCTGTGACATCTGTATTCAATGCAAAGGCATTATCACAGGAGTAGGGGGGTAAAAAACTCTAGAGATGGATCTCTCTTTTGTCCTTTAAATATTGACCTAAAAGCTGTGAAATAGTGACCTTAGAAAGATTTTTTTTTTTTTTTTAATTATATTCTTCCACCTTGTTCATGACGTGACACCCCTATTTTACTTAGCAATGTTTGGGAAAACTGCAAAAGATAGTCACTACAACTAGAAACTATTAAAGGTAAATTACCCTGTGTGCGGTTTTATATTGATGTACTGTATTATGTACATTATCTAAGAGAAAAAAAAATCAAACTGCTTCCTGGGATAATCTAACTTGTACTTACAGTGTACATTGTACGAGCGGGGAGAGGAGATGTAATTCATAGTTCTCTATGAGAACTGTGGATTACCGTAATTATTATGACGTATCTCGCCCCCTATTTAGCGCAGTACGGCACAAAATACGGGATGAAATACGTCCCAGTTTAAGCTGTGTGAACATAGCCTAAGGGTACCTTCACACAGCTGATTTGGATGCTGATTCTAGGGCAGATTGAGTTCTGAATCTGCCTCAGAAACAGCATCCAATCCGACTAACTAGCATCTACCATATGTCCACTGTAGGTTGGCATTTTTTAAATGTCTTTTTATTTCTTTTTACGACATTAGGGGCTTAGAAATTTAGTAGCCATTTTTCACATTTTTTAAGAAAACAAGCAATATACATTTTTTTAGGGACCAGCCCAGTTCTGGCGTGGCTTTTAGGGGCCTGCATGTTAGATGTCCCCATAAATGACTTCCTCTAAGAAACTGTACTCCCTCCAAGCATTTACAACAGTGTTTCAGAAGTTTGTTAACCCTTAAGATATTTACAGAAATTAAAAGAACATGGAGGTGAAATTTCAAAATGTAAATGTTTTTTGCATTTTTTCAGGTTTTATCCATTATTCACAGGAACACAGTAGATGTGAACAGGGAAATGCAACTTAATATTGATTCTGCCGTTTTCAGAGATATCCCATATGTGGCCCTAATGCACTATTTGGCTCAACCACAAGCCTCAGAACAGACGGAGCACCTATCGGACTTTGGGGTCTCATTTTCAATACCATTTTATTTAGGCGCCATTTCAGGTTTGTGGACACCATAAGGTGCTAAAACCTAATAAACTCCCCTAAAAAGACCCCATATTGGAAACTATACCCCTTAAGGAATATATCCATTGTGAGCCTGTACAATGTGCAGGATGTACTGGTACGTCCATTTGCCGGGAAGGGGTTAAAATATATAGGAGGCAAAAAATCTGTGTCAAATCCTTGTCTGAAATCTATGATTACAGGTGCGGATTTTCCAATGAGGATTCAATGCTGAAATTTTCAGCGTCCAAATCCGTTGTGTGAATGTACTCTTAGGCCATGTTCACACGGCTTATTGCCGGCGTAATTGCGGGGACGTATTTCGCCCGCAAGTACGCCGGCTGCTGTGCAGCGGGGGCAGGGTGGGGGGGGCCGGCAGCTCGCCGGCCCCATAGACATACATTATCCACGGTGCGTATACGCTGTGAATAAGTAGCATGTCACTTCTCTCCCCGCTCGCCATATTGTGCGAGCAGGGAGAGGAGACGTAATCCATAGTTCTCTATTCGCAGTACGGCGTGAATTATGGACTGAAATGAGTCCACAAAAAAAATGCCGTGTGAACATGGCCTTATAATTTACCCTTATGCCTGTGTTAAAATTTTTCTCTTAACTACCTTGCCAGCTGGCAAATACTAGTGGAGTTTTTATAAGATGGAAAGTTACATGTGCTGAACAAGGCAGTCGTGTTCTGAGGTGTTACTCTTCGGTGGTATCCTTTGAATCAATATACTTTGATTCTTTTTCAGCTTGAAAACTACATTCAAGATAGTATGAAAAAAGAGATGGTGGAGATGCAAAAACATGCGGTACAGAATCACACTGCTATAATGATGGAGATCGGGACAAATCTACTGAATCAAACTGCAGAGCAGACCAAGAAACTGACAGATGTTGAAGCCCAGGTAAACCCATACCACTACATTTTGTGTGCCTTGCTACAATGATATCAGGGTTGTGTTGAAGCTGGAGACCATGCTTTTTTTCTTTAAGGCATATTTTAAGTACGGTCATGTACAGTTTATGATGTTTATGTAAAATGTGTGTTTCTTTAACCCACTCAGGAAGAAACATGTAAAATGGTTCATAAATCTCTGGATCAGACTCTAACCTCCATGCATGTCGTACTAAATCATTTCTGTTCATAAATCACCTTAAATCACAACAGTCGGTCTTACCACCCAGTCTTCACCCCAGCAGCACTCAATGCTTTTACTGTACGAGACTATACATAATTTGTATGATCAAAACAGGGATTATGAAATATGCACTCAAGGATAGGTACTAATAATTTAAAGAGATGACTTTTCTTCATCAGCATAGTAAAACTAGATGTAAACCTTTCTAACCTTTCTACCTTTTAGGTACATGCCAAAAGTTTATTTAACTTATTAGTTTTCTAATTTATGATTAGGAATATTAATGCTAGTGGCTATACAATTTCCCTGCTTATTAGCTGTTATGTCATTAATGGATCGTATACTACTGACACACACTTAATTTGTTCAAAAGAATGTGGACTGTGCGGAGACCTCTTCAAACATCCTGTCTTATAAACACTACTATTGTCGGTTTTATCGGTGCTATAATAGGCTGTTAATGCCACTGTTTTTAATTTCATTAACTTTTTAAATAATTTTGTAGTGCATATTAATATATTTATTTAATGCCCCTCCTTAGAGCTTGAAAAATACATGCACCAATCATTAGATCAACAGAAACCAGTTTGATAAAAGTGTAATAAAGTGTTTAAATGACTAATTATACAACATGCTAAAGGTGTGTTCCAAAAATTGAAAATGAAAGTCAGCCATAAGGGGACATTAAAAAGAAAAAAAAACCCAGAAAACTGGTCCTGATGATTTCGGTCAATGTCGTCACTGTTCATTCTTCACATAATCCTGCAACCAATCACAGGCCTCAGTGGTCATTTGTGGTATATCCAACAAGAGACTGTAGCCTGTGAATATCTGTAGGGTCAGGTAAAGAAAGAATGGTGACGTCATCAGACAGAATCGCTGGGACTGGTGTTGGAACAAGCAGGTTTGACTTAAAGGGGTGTTCCAGGACCGATCAACGGTCGTTCTTTCATCGGGGTATGAGTAAAAATAGAAGAGGAGACTCATACTTCCCTCCCAATGCTCCCGTTCACTCCTGGCTGCTGGTCCGTTCAGCCAGGCTGAAGCAGTTAACGTTTTGTTCACATGACAGCTACAGCTAATTACAGGCCAGTGAGGTCATGTGCATATAACGCTGTGGCCCGTGATTGGCTGGAGCTGTCACATGAACAATAAATGTTCACCTTTTCAGCCTGGATGAATGGACTGGTAGTCAGGAGTCAAAAGGACCGTCCAAGAAGTATTAGTCTTCTTTTCTATTTTTATTCATTACCCAACAGACAAACAAGCATTGATCAGTCCCAGAACACCCCTTTAAGTTTTGTTTTTTCTTCTTTCATACCCTTAAGACTAACTAGCATTTTCAACTTTTATGACAAGCACAAAGCAAGCTAATATATAAAACTACTACACTTGTAACTTGAATCTTTTGTGTGCCTCATGAAAATGTGAGGGAGCATAGATAAAAGCTAGAAAAGAAACAAAAATGTTTCTCCTAAGGATTCTCCAAATGTGAAATCATATCCTCAAGACAGAATGTTACATGACGGATATGAGTAATGAGGTCTTCCTGTCAACAGAAAGAGGCCTCAGATGAAAGTAGTAAATGTGACCGTTACACAAATAGTATTGTCTGAACAGCATGTAGCATGATGAAGCAAAATTTGCAAACGTCCATAGCCCTGTTTTCCTTCCGAGACATCCTCATCAAAGAAATAAATAACATTCCTAAGAATGATCTAAGAAAAGGAAAGATATCTTAGAGGATTTCTATTCCAAAAAAATTAGTAACATGGTTGTCATTTCTGAGGTATGCCATATTTGTCACATACAGTAAATAAAAGCAGCATTAAAGGGGTTTTCCAAACCTAGAGATAAATGGCGTACCACAAGAACATACGGTTATTATTTAACTCACACTGATCCAGACAACCAAGTTTTTTGCCATTTATAATTTTGTGGCAGGAATGAGAAGGTCTCTCTGAAAAACATTGCTGCTCTGGACGTAGCACTGAAATTAATACTTTTAAATTTCATAGTTTTGTTTTATAATCCTAGACACAGTGTCAATACAATTCTGTTTCCTTCTAAAATGAGCGATTTGAAAGTACAAAATCTGATATACCTTAAGGACAGTAAACTAGTGCACACTAAGATACAATATACTAAACCAGAAAATAGCTAGAGACTATGTATTGTTATATTGTTTCTTTTACTTACAAAAATATTGCCATTTTTCTCGGCAATATATATATTTTTTTAACTTTAAGATGCATGTTCAATATATTTAGCTTCTATATTATTTGGGCAGAAGTCTAAAACAGTCTTATTACAAAACTCTATTCAATAAGTGCTACTTCATGTGGCAGATCTGAAAAGTAATAAGGCTATGTCTACAGAGCCAAGTTAAAATACCATTGATGTTATTTTAACTTCACCGCATTGTGATTTTTGCGCAAAAAAAGCGGCCAGATTTAGGATGAACAAGTTCTCTCTTCTGCCAGATGGCCAGTGGTTTAGAAATCCTCAGTAAAAAAATCTGTGCTGTGTAGACTATAGCATGGATTTTCTGTTGAGGTTTACACAGCACTGGTCACAGTTTGATTTTCGGCAGATTTTAAATACTCAAAAACCTGTGTTGTATAGACATAGCCTAACTGTGTTCCCATTTGAAAAATACGATTACATTTTAAAGCCAATTTGTTAATCTGAAATAATGCAGATTATTCTTGGCTTCATAAACATCTAAATGTTTGGATCTTTCCTCAAACATTCTATATAACAAGAAGCCATTTATGCTTGAAGCTCATCACACTGCCAACAACCAATCCAGATATGCTATACTTGATGGCAATCATAACTAGAAGACTAATTAAGCCACAAGACAAAAGCACTGCAATTGTATTTAATTTTATATATATATATATATATATATATATATATATATATATATATATACACATATATACACACACACACCACACACACGCATATATATATATATATATATATACACACATACATGCACACACACACACATATATATATATATATATAGATATATATATATATATATAGATATACATATATATATATATATGTATATATATACATCCCATAATATATATATATACACACACATACATACACACATGTGATTTACACCTAGTATACACACAATTCGTGCGTGTATATATATATATATATATATATATATATATATATATATATATATATATATATATACACAACAACACACACACACACACACACACACACACACACACTATTTATACCTAGTACATACACACAATTAGTGCATGAAACTACAATGCCTAGCCATGATATAGCATAAGCTAGGGAGTCACAGGTTGATACAGGTACAGTATATGCAATAGATGAAATGTAAGCATATAAGGTTCATAATCACATGAGTTATAGGATACGGTATGCACGTCTTAAAACATATCAATTTCAATAGGTATTTAATCAAACAAGCCGTCTTGAACTTCAGCTTTTGGAAAACTCATTTTCAACTAACAAACTAGAAAAGCAAATAACCGATCAAACCAGTGAAATAAACAAGCTACAAGACAAGAACAGGTAAGATGTCACACATTTTTTTCATCTATGCAAAAGCAATCTAAACTTAACCACATGACTGGTATTCCCAAAAATTGTGCTCAAAACATTTCCCTACACTGCAGTAACATGGAACAAAGCAGTCTGCATGACAGGCTGTAGACATATGAAACAGGCTTAGGCTATGTTCACACGGCCGCAATTACGCCGGGTGATTTGGGAGTCATGCTAATAAGCGCATACTTCCGTGGCGTGAGGGTGCTGGCAGCCCGCCGGCCCCATTGACATGCATTACTCGCGGCTCGTATTCACCGTAAGTAATTGACATGTCATTTATTTATCCGCACGTACAATACGATCGTATTGTACGAGCGGGGAGAGGAGGCGTAATCAATAGTTCTCTATGAAAACTATGTATTACTGTAATTTCGGCGTGCATCTCGCTCGTACTAGAGCGCAAATACGACACAAAATGCGCGCCGAAATGTGCCCGTGTGCACATACCCTTACTTTAGTTTATACATCCAAAGGCTCAATACAGTATGATTGATTTAGGAATATTATAGTTTTCATAATAACATAATATGGCTAATTCAAACAAAATGTGATTATACTTAAATTTCCTTCCATCCTTAGATGTGTAATATGAAGCTTAATCAACAATTATAAAGTACTATTCCTCTGACAACAAAGCAACAATAGAAATGTTAGTCCAGTACTTTCCTGATGGAACTTGGACACAGTTGTTTTTAACGCTGTGAAGTGGTATTGGGTAACATATCTATTCATTGTGCACTGCCAGTTTGCAAACAGCCATAGACAATGTTTTTAACAAGGTGATTATTACGGTGATCATGCTCATTTCCCCAGTGATCAATAGAGGAAATACCATCTGTTTTCATAAAACAGCAATTGTGCCAGAGTTCAGGGGTTCTTCCTCAGGACGGAGATAAAAAAGCATTTCCACAGACACAATGACATATTATTCTCTCTTTCTGTCTAATACATCCCATCCGGTGCCTGGAATATTTATCCAATGTGAAAGCGTTGTATAACGAGATAAACAATCTCAAACCATTGGGATACACATGCACATTTGGATACATTTAGAAATTTGTAATATTATCTACCCCTGGTTAACATACCTAGCCTTAATTTTTAATGAATGCTGGAAATGTCAGTAAAAAAGTCATTGAAATATTTTAGACGACAAATTTACCAGCCAAAAAAATAATTAATTATTTTAAAGACTGCAAAGCATGTATAGGAAAATTTTTAGGTAGCAGAAAAGATTATAGTAAAGTATACTTAGTATAGCAACTATAGTGCTGTTATGCAGTAAACAAATCTGTATGTTATAGTTACTTGTTTGGATTTTATGAAAAGCGATCTCATCACTTTTAGGAGTTGGCAATGAACAAGTGTCAATTGCCATATATTTTGAGCATCTCAAATTTGTGTTGCTGAATCTTTTTAGTCATGATGAAACACAGTAAAAGAATGTCTCTGTAGAAGCTTTGGCTATGGATCGCTCTCTTGCCACATATGACTTAAATTTATTTCCACTATATTACTTTGCAAAAATCTTTATTAAACAAAACAGTTATATAAAAAAAAAACAACTGTTAATCTTCCCAGGATTAAATCATCTTCCTGGTTCATTGCTTGAATCCAAAAGTCACTACGCATTTATCGGCCATGAATTAAAATCACTGTTAAGTGAATAATATGATTCTCTCTTTCCCACTGTACCTATCTAAGGAAAAGCATACACAGTGGGGAAAATAAGTTTCTAATACACTGGCGATCTTGCAAGTTTTTCCACCTACAAAGAATGAAGAAGTCTGTCATTTTTATCGTATGTACACTTCAAGTGTGAGAGACCGAATCGAAAAAAAAATCCAGAAAAGTCGCATTGTATGACTTTTAAATAATTAATTAGCATTTTATTGTATGAAATAAGTATTTAATGCAATAGAAAAACAAAACTTAACATTTGGTAAAGAAACCTTTGCTTTTAACTACAGAGGTCAGATGTTTTCTGTAGTTCTTAACCAAGTTTGCACACACTACAGCAGGGATTTTGGCTCACTCCTTCATACAGATCTTCTCCAGAACTTCCAGGTTTCAGGACATTCACTTGGCTACGTTGCATTTCAGCTCCCTCCAAATATTTTCAATTGGCTATGCCACTCCTGGACCTTCAAATGCTTCTTAAGGAGTCACTCCTTAGTTACCCTGGCTTTGTGTTTCTGGTCATTGTCCTGCTGGAAGACCCAGCCATGACCCAACTTCAATGCTCTTACTGAGGGAAGAAGGTTGTTGTTCAACAATCTTGCAATACATTTCTCTATTCTTCCTCCTTTCAATATGGTGAAGTCCTGTCCATGTTTCCATCCCCATGTTTCATGGTTGGGATGGTGTTCTTGGAGTGTTACTCATCCTTTTTCCTCCAAACACAGCAAGTGAAGCCGATACCAAAAAGTTCTATTTTGGTCCCGTCTGACCACAAGCTTTTCCCATTCCTCCAGGAGATCATCCAGATGGTCATTGGTGAACTTGATGTGAGCAGGGGAACTTTGCGTGCCCTGCAGGATTTTAATCCATGACATTGTAGTGTGTTATGGTAATCTTTGAGACTGTGGTCCCAGCTCTATTCAGGTCATTGACCATGTTCACAGGCATAGTTTTCTGCTTATTTCTAATCTTTATCAGAATCATCCTTACCCCATGAGACGAGATCTTCTCACTAACCTGCTTGCCTATTGTCCTGTAGCCCTTCCCAGCCTTGTGAAGGTCTACAGTTTTGTCCCTGGTGTCCTTGGCCATAGTGGAGAGGTTTCAGTGTGATTGATTGTGTGGACAGGTGTCTTTTATGCAGGTAACAAGTTCAAGCAGGTACAATTAATACAGATGAGTGCAGAGTAGGAGGGCTTCTTAAAGAAAAACTAACAGGTCTCTGAGAGACCGAATTCTTGCTGGTTGGTAGGTGATCAAATACTTATTTCATGCAATAAAATGCAAATTAAATATTTTAAAAAAAATCACACAATGTGATTTTCTGGGAGTTTTTTTAGATTCGGTCTCTCACAGTTGAAGTGTACCCACGATAAAAATTTCAGACCTCTCCATTCTTTGTAGGTGGGAAAACTTGCAGTGGTTATTTTTCAAGTTGATGTGTTGACTTTGACAAGAGTCTAACTAGGACGGCTAGATGATTAGGTCAGTACAGCTCCACAAACCATTTTCTTGTGGTGTGTTTTTGGTATGCAGCAGTAGGTACCTACCAGAAATTTTCAGAGAAAAGGAAACGGTGAACCAATAACAAAGTCATTGGCAAATGAGGAGCCCGTTTGGTCTCACAAAAGAGCTACTACAGTTAGGTCCATATATATTTGGACACTGACATAAATTTTGTTTTTTGTACCTGTTTACTGAAACATATTCAGGTTATAGCTATATAATAGACAAAGTCCAGAATTTCAGCTTTCATTTGAGAGTATCCATTAAAATTGGATCAATGGTTTAGGAGCTTCCTTAACATGTGCCAACCTGTTTTAAAGGGACTAAAAGTAATTGGAAAAATTAAATAACTAAATAAAATGTCTTTACTGCAGCGGTTTTCAGTTGCTGTTTGTGGCCTGTCTCATTTAGTCTTTAACAAGTGAAATGCATGATCAATTGGGTTGAGATCAGGTAACTGACTTGGCCATTCAAGAATATTCCACTTCTTTGCTTTAATAAACTCCTGGGCTGCTTTGGCTTTATGTTTTGGGTCATTGTCCTTCTGTATTATGAAACACTGATCAATCAGCTTGGCTGCATTTGAGCACACAGTGTGTCTCTGAATACTCTCCAGGTTGTAGGTTTATCAATATCTAACTCTACCATAAAGAGAAGACTGAATGAAAGTAAATACAGAGGGTTCAACGCACAGTGAAAGCCACTCATAAGCCTCAAGAATAGAAAGGTTAGATTGGACTTTGTTTAAAAAAAAAAAAAAAAAAAACAACCCACATCTAAAAAAGCCAGTACAGTTCTGGAAGAACATTCTTTGGACAGATGAAACCAAGATAAACCTCTACCAGAAAGGTGGAAAGAAAAAAGTATGGTGAGGTCATGGTACAGCCTGGCACATGGTACAGCATGGCTGACAGTGGCACTGCGTCACTGGTGTTTATTGATGATGTGACACAGGACAGAAGCAGCCAGATGAATTTTGAGGTTTTCAGAGACACACTGTGTGCTCAAATCCAGCCAAACTGATTGGTCGGTGTTTCATAATACAGAAGGACAATGATCCAAAACAAAGTCAAAGCAACCCAGGAGTTTATTAAAGCAAAAAAGTGGAATATTCTTGAATGATCAAATCAGTCACCTGATCTCAACCCATTTAAGCATGCAATTTACTTGTTAAAGATTAAACTTCAGACAGAAAGGCCCAAAAACAAACAGCAACTTAAAACCTTTGCAGTAAAGGCCTGGCAGAGCATTAAAAAGGAGGAAACACAGCATCTGGTGATGTTTAGGAGTTCAAGACTTCAGGCAATCATTGGCAACAAGGAGTTTTCAACCAAGAAATTAACATTTTATTTACAATTATTTAATTTTTCCAATTATTTTTGGTCCTTTTAAAAACAGGGTGGCACGTTAAGGAGCTGAAACCTAAACCCTTGATCCAATTTTAATGTGAATGCCCTCAAATGAAAGGTAAAAGCCTGGACTTTATGTTCATGTTTATTATATAAGTGTAACTTGAATATGTTTCATTAAACAGGTACAAAAAACCAAAATGTTTTCAGTGTCCAAACATAGAAGCACCGAACTGTATATCAAGAATTTTACCAATTTGTGATATATGGTAGAAAGAAGGCAGAGAAAACAATGCATCACAGGCCGCTGTGTATTAGGCAGTGTAGCCACCAATCAATGAGAGGGCTCATGCTGAAACCTGTCCACAGCCACTACAGTCATGGCCAAAAGTTTTGAGAATGACACAAATATTATATTTTCACATGATCTGTTGCCCTCTGGTTTTGATGTGTGTTTGTCAGATGTTTTTATCACATACAGAAATACAAGTGCAATCATATTATGATTAACAAAAGCTTTTATTGACAGTTAGAATGAGTTAATGCAGCAAGTCAATATTTGTTGACCCTTCTTCTTCAGGACCTCTGCAATTCTCCCTGGCATGATCTCAATCAACTTCTGGACCAAATCCTGACTGATAGCAGTCCATTCTTGCACAATCAATGCTTGCATTTTGTCACAATTTGTTGGTTTTTGTTTGTCCACCCGTCTCTTGATGATTGACCACAAGTTCTCAATGGGATTAAGATCTGGGGAGTTTCGAGGACATGGACCCAAAATCTCTATGTTTTGTTCCCTGATCCATTGAGTTATCACCTTTGCTTTATGGCACGGTGCTCCATCATGCTGGAAAAGGCATTGTTGATCACCAAACTGCTCTTGGACGGTTGGGAGAAGTTGCTCTTGGAGGACATTCTGGTACCATTCTTAATTCATGGATGTGTTTTTAGGCAAGACTGTTAGAGAGCCGATTCCCTTGGCTGAGAAGCAACCCCACACATGAATGGTTTCTGGATGCTTTACAGTTGGTATGAGACAAGACTGGTGGTATCGCTCACCTTGTCTTCTCCAAACATGCTGTTTTCCAGATGTTCCAAACATTTTGGAAAGGGGATTCATCAGAGAAAATGACTTTACCCCCAGTCCTCAGCAGTCCACTCCTTTTACCCTTTGGCAGAAATCAGTTTTGTCCCTGATGTTTTTTCTGGAAAGAAGTGGCTTCTTTGCTGCCCTCCTTGACACCAGGCCTTGCTCCAAGAGTCTCCGCCTCACAGTGCGTGCAGATGCACTCACACCTGCCTGCTGCCATTCCTGAGCAAGCTCTGCACTGCTGGTAGCCCGATTCCGAAGCTGAAACACTTTTAAGAGACGGTCCTGGTGCTTGCTGGTCTTTCTTGGGCGCCCTGGAGCCTTTTTTGGCAACAATGGAACCTCTCTCCTTGAATTTCTTGATGATGTGATAGATTGTTGACTGAGGTGCAATCTTTCTAGCTGCGATACTCTTCCCTGTTAGGCCAGTTTTGTGCAGTGCAATGATGACTGCACGAGTTTCTTTAGAGATAACCATGGTTAACAAAAGAGAAACAATGATGCCAAGCACCAGCCTCCTTTTTAAAGTGTCCAGTGGTGTGATTCTTACTTAATCATGACAGATTGATCTCCAGCCCTGTCCTCATCAACACCCACACCTGTGTTAATGGAGCAATCACTGAAACGATGTTAGCTAGTCCTGTTAAGGCAGGCCTGCAATGAAGTTGAAATGTGGTTTGGGGGAAAAAGTTCATTTTCTAGGCCACTATTGACTTTGCAATTAATTGCTGTTAAGCTGATCACTCATAACATTCTGGAGTATATGCAAATTGCCATTATAAAACCTGATGCAGTAGACTTTGTAAAAATTAACATTTGTATCATTCTCAAAACTTTTGGCCATGACTGTAGTGTCTCGACTGGGCACATTAGAATTGGAACTGGACTATGAAGAACTAGAAGAAGCATGTTTGTGTTCTTAAAGGGAAGAGGGAAATAAGCCGTTGCCAGAAAATATCTTATCGCTCTTGTGAACAAAAGGATCAGGTGTTGAAAGTTTAACTCTATCCTCCTTTCCCCTGACATCTCCTATTAGGAGAGAGTCATCACAGAAGATAGTTTGCTCGTCCCACTATGACTGAAGGGTGCTCATAATTGTATAACCACCTTTACTTATAGCTTGGGTTTCCACTTAGATTTTCACAACATTTCAATGAAAAAAAAAAAACTTGACTTGTTTTACTGTATTAGTTCTTCTTTATAAAACTAGTAGGATAAAGAAAAGTAGTCTCCCTAAACTTAGTGCAAGCTAATACTTTTCAACAAACTGGCTCAGCTTTCTGTACCTGGAACTGGAGTCAGCAGTTCACTTTCTAGTAACCCCTATTTGTCATTACTGCAAACAAGCAAATGTTAAAGAACCCACATCTGAAGTAAATACAACTTGACAAAATAAAGATGTGATAATAACACTGACTTTATCGCCATCAGCTTGTAAAAGAGCCCTCCAATGCCAGGGTTAAACCATGTTATCTAGGTTTCCATATGTATTAGGTTAGTGAACATTTTTAACATTCCAGTAGCTCCATCTGTTATAAATAGAAAGTAATAAATACCGAATGCTGACTGAACAGACAACTGACATGGCTCTTGTCACCTTTCTAATACTTGAAGAATAAAATACCAGGGTGTGCAACATAAGGCTTAAGTTAAATCAATTAATAGACTATCCACTGGAATTTACACATGGCAATAAATTACTATTCAATACTGCTTCTAGACACTTAATTGTCCAATACATTGATTTACACATAAAACTCTATACAAGAATGTTATATAACCTATCTACTGGAGCTGCCTTTGGATCAAGATGAGACTTCTGATTAAAGAAAAAATTCTTGTCTAAAGACAAGAAATTAAAAGCTACTCAATCAGATAATTAATTGGATTTACTCAGTGGTTGAATGAGCACAAATATAGCTGTACTGACCCCTGAGGACAAGAAATGCACTTTAAATACCCTAAGTGTAGACTTGAATGGTAAACATCATAGTCACAACAGCTTTGATGGTGGATAAAATCTTTTCCTTTTTGTCTCAGTTATTTAGAGAAGAAAGTTCTAAGTATGGAAGATAATCATTCTCAACAGCTGCTGTCAATGAAGGAAGAAAAGGATAAACTTCAAGTCTTAGTGCTCAAACAAAACTCAATAATTGAAGATCTAGAAAAGCAGCTCATCACAGCATCGGCAAATAATTCCCTTCTACAAAAACAGCAGCATGACTTGATGGAGACTGTGCATAATTTATTAACCAGGATGACTCCTCAGACAGGTATGATCCACACACTCAAGAAACAGAGAACACAGCAAGTTGTAATTTATTTTTAGAAACAGATATAGATTTCTAAAACAAAAATGAAAAATCAAAATACATATTTCTTATAAAAACAAGGAAAAGCTGGATATCTATAGATCTACAAAGTTTAAGATTAGATATGGGTTTCATTGTGTATATATATCACAGATGTATAAATCACACACGAACATATATATATTATATATATATAATATATATATTATATAATATATATATATATATATATATATATATATATTATATTACACATACACACACACACCACACACACACACACACACAGTATCTGTTTACTCTGCTTCGGAGTATGACTCTGCTTCGGAGTATTGTCGTATTGTTATAAACATTGATTTGGCTTACTATTATTGTGCACAATAAAGATGGTAGTTTATTGTCAGGAAAGTGAATATATGGTTCAATAACTTGTCTTACGATCAAGATTTCTTTAGAACATGTATAGTTAAAACTGTGCTTTCCGATTGTCATTACTGACAAGGATACTTAAGACTCCATTTTAAACATTTGTCCAACATTTGTCCAATAGGGAGTCAATAATGACAAAGTGAAATCCCAACCACACTTTTTGGTTATTTATGGGTCTTGATAAATTTTATATCTTTCATCATATTCCTGCCTAACAAGGGACATAAGGTATTTGGTATTTTGTTGCATTATCATTTGTAGCTTTCAGTTCCCTGATAAACCCCTGGACGTTGGGGGGAAACGCGTCGGAACTTTTTTTGATATGTTACTTTTGTATTTTGTTAGTTAGTAGGGTTTTGCACTTTCGAGCACTTTTTTTGTTTTTTGTGATGATATTATTGTATGTGGTTTTTGTATATTTTTAAGGCTAGTTAGGGCATTGGTAGTGTAGGTTCTTGAATGGGGACGCCCTTATCGGGGCGATCTCCCCATTTTTGTATAGGCAGCTTTAGTTGATTAGGGATATTGATAGTGTATTTTATATTTAGGTATTTATTAATAGTTATTAAATAAAAGTTATATTTTAGCTATTTTCTAGGTTTATACGTACTAATAGTTTGATGGTTTAATGTATGAGTATAACCAGGCTTTGATCATCTTTGTATTGTGGATTTCCTACAGTAATATTTTATATTAGGTTTTCGTGATTTTTTACATTGATACTTTTTAGGGTAGCATAATACAAAGTTCCTCTTTAAAGGGGAATCGTGACGTCTCTTGATATGTCTGTTTTAGTAGAACCTAATGTTCCCCATGAAATAACAAATCTGGGACATCTTGTCTTAAACCTCTATCTTTTATGGTTCCCCTGTTACTCGTATTAGAAAATTATTTACCAATCTTTCAGTTGTGTGCTGCCAACTGAGTATGCAGATCCCTGCATAGTCTGACATTTTCCAATCAGTGCTGACAGACAGTTGACAGGAAGCATGCCTAGGAAACCAGCTGATAGCTTAATGATAACATTTTCCAAAGCATTAATAAGAATTGCTTGAACATACTAAACAGCAGATTTTATTAGAATATGCTTAAATTTTATTTTCCACATGGGAATAGAGAGATTAAAAAAATAAAAATAGACTGAATACAAATTTGGGAATGGGGTTGTGGTCTTTCTTGGATGGACAAGCTCAAGGATTGGCTGCACAATCTAAATGTTATTTCAGGTTCAATTCATCAAAATTGACTAATATTTTGATTTAATTGGAATGAGAAGCGTTTACTGGTATTTATTTAAACAGGAAATAAAAGATTGAACTGAATAGTATAATCTTCAGCAACATTATAGTGAATATTAGCAAGGCCTTTTGCGGTCCAGTTTCACACAGAAAAAGGTAAAATCCGCCATGTCAGTAATCACAAATTGGAAGGGGTAAATGCAAATTAAATCCCGCTAGTAACAAGCATATACTAGCATCCCTTTCACATTAGCTTGCACTTTAAATTCTGTTAGTAAAATGCAGGTGCGCAAACTAGTTGTGCAATAAGTTTTTTATAAAATTGAAACTCAAAGAATAAAAATCCCTTTGCAGTGATGCTTTTTATCAGTATGAATGGGTTTTCCATAGAGCCCCATTGTACTCATTTTAGATTGTTTTTAAGGCTGATCTGCAAACCCCTGTAAATTAGCACAAAAACTCAGTTGCAAAAGGAAAAAATACCTTAAAGATTGTCAAGCATAGAAATCAGTTCTGAATCAAGTGGCTCTACATTATCAAACACCACCAACTAAGGGGAAAATTAAACTAGCATTACAGGATTGCTAAAACATTAACGAAAATGCTAATGGAAATATTGTATCAAAACTTTTTAAAAGGAGTAAACTACACATTTACAAATAGTGAACTTCCCTTTGGAATGCAACAAACAGCTATCACTACTCCTTCATTAATACATTACCTGTATATATTGTCTGCATTTTTTTTTTTTTACATATTGTTTATTGTGTGATACATGGCTAGATGCCTAGAACAGCAGCATAGCTAATGTAACATTTTACAAGCATTAAATAAGTCTTCAATTGCTTTGACTCCACATAACCAAGTAAACATGCATGTATTTTATTATCTGATATACCATTTTAAACTTTTTTTTTTAAAAACCCTATGGGTTTCAATAGAAAGCATTAAAAAAAAATAATAAATAAATAGCCCGGTGAAAACAAAATTTTGGACTGAGTAGTTGTGTTTTTTCTGGACGGATCCCAAGCAAGATTAGGCTTGCACAATAACAAAACTGTTATTTCAAGTGTTCTTAAACTTCGGATCACAAACTTAAGAAACAAATAAATTTTCCAAAAAGATTTGGGGATTAAATTTAAAACTGACATATCCCTGTTAAAATACTGGTATTTATTTGAAACAGGAAAATAATAGAAGTGAGATTAATAGTATTAGTATTCTTACAGGCAAATTATCAGTAAATATTAGACAACAAGGCACTGTTTTTCTAAGTGCAGTTGTCAAACAAAAAAGTTAAAATCGCCATAAAGTCATAATACTACAATATAATTTAGAACGTAAAATGACAAAATTAAAAATCCCCATAGTAACAATGTTTCATTATACTGTAGAATCATTTACACAGTTTCTAAGCTCCAGACACTCTTTAATTCTGTTAGATAAGAATGCATGGTGCGTCATAACTACGGTTTTGCAATAAGGCTTTGTAAATTATACAAATATGAAACTCTATATGAATAAATATATTTCTCTTTGCTTATTATGCTTTTTTTTATCAGTATGGAATGAAGGGCTTTGTTTAAAACTTCAACAAAAAGCATATGTTGAAGCATCAAATCCATGACCAATAGTACACTTTTTAGATAGTTTGTACAGTTGCTGATCTACATAAGCCTCTGTTTTAATTTTATTTTAGCATCAATAACATCATTTGTTGCCAAAGAAGAACAAATAACATTTAAAGACTGTGCTGAAGCATATAAATCAGGACTGACTTCAAGTGGCATCTACACATTGACGATTCCAAACACCACAGAGCAAGTCAAGGTAAGCAAAATTCAAAGTATAGATTACAGAGAGGTATGCTAAAACAGTCAACGGAGAATTGTCTTCTTCTAAAGCACATAACCTCTGGTCTGTCAACCAACATGATCTTTAGAGGAAGGAAGTAAATGCTAAACATTACAAATAGTAACTTACCTTGTAGAATAGCAACTTTTCAACTGAGTGATCACAACTCCTTCATTAAACTACAAGCATAATTGATAATCATTGCTGCAATAGTTCTGCCTTCAGAAGATCTGTACTGGTATCCACCATTTATACTGGTACTGATCACTTGTTTCACTCATTTCAGCACGTTTTACAGAGGCGTATAAGCAAAGTTAAGCCAATTATAATTAAAATGTTATGTGGAATAGATCACCTATAAAAGCTATATAGGAGACAAATGTGTCACTGGTAGTGACGTACATGTTTCAAAACTTAAATTGGGAGAAATAAACCCTGCCTTGGAAATGCCATCGAGCATCTATTTGTGGGTAGGATTTGTACTACCCCATCTCTTATGCAGTCTGGCATGGCATTGTCCCACCAAAAACAGGAGTGTTGGCAAGTTTTAGATGCATGTAGAAGATTTTGGCATTCAACACCAAACTGAATGGCAAAAAGAATACCTGTAGACTAAGAGTATGTTCACACATCAGACAAAGTGAAAAAAGTAGTTCTTGGCAGAAACCCAAAACAATAATACCTCTGATTTTCACTTAAGAGGGGTGCTAATTGCTTGTGATTTGGACAGGGATTAGCCCTGTTTCGATGGGGTTAACCCACGTCCCTCCTGCAAGAGCAGAATCTACAGAGGATCCGTTCAAAAGAACGGACATGTCCATTCTATTTTTTCTGCACCGTGGTTTTGAAAACAATCGCATGGCAGTCGGACTGCACTAAGATTTTGATGTGGAGTCCTCATCAAATTCATCTTTAAAATCCACTGTGTGAAGTTACCAATAGAGTTTTTAGTTTTTTTTTTTTCATTCAATTACTTCTTATTCTTTGGATGAATGATGGAAAAGTGGCAGCCAAGGAGCTCCCTATGTGGCCTCTGGACCACTTTTTTTTTTTTTATCTGTGCACTGCATATAATATGTTCAGTACACAGCTCAATGCTCAGGCTCAAGAGTTGTTCTGGGAATATACAATGCTCTCTATCGCATGTGTAATGCAGGACAGCAAGAGAGGGGGGAAATTTTGTTTTCACATGGAGCCAATTATTACTGCCTGTGGAGTGAAACAAATCACTTCAGATCCCAGAAGATATACTTTATTAATGAACAATTTCTGCACCATTTTTCATCCTGTGTGTGGGCATCATTAACAATATTCAATGGCAATTGAACATAAGAAGAGAGCTACGATTTTGTAAGACACAGCAGCTTTTTTTTAATCCCACAAAACAAAATATTAAGCATGCTGAAACCACCTGGTCTGTTCTTTGTAGACAAATGTAGCCAAGAATATCAAGTGTTTATGGGAGCCTCCTGTCGGTCCCTCAGGAGCAGATAAGGAGAGTTGGTCAGGAAGCCTCTATACATATTTTATATTTCCATTTGCATTCATCTAATGTGTGTTGGCAGCTTTACATGGGGTCTTTCTTGCTAGATTTCACCAACACTATGCTTCCATAAAAAGTTAAGGACCGCTAGTGTGTGTCTGGTAAGTTGTGGATGGTGACACCATAAAGAAGTTCAGGACTGTCTACTCTTGTTAGACATAGGGGTGTCTGGAATCCAGATACTGACCACATTGTAGCATTTTTACTTTAAAGTCAAAAGGGTCCGCTCCTTATTAGTAATTTAAATTAAATCAAAGAGCTCTTAAGTGCCCTGCAGCAGTCTTACTTTCTCCCGAAGTTCTCTTGGGAACAACTAATTTGATGTGCATCTGCAAGTCATTTAACACCTCTGCTGCTTTAGGGTTTTGCGTAAACTGATGACTCTGTTATTTAATCTTTCCTTCAACGCTTGGTAGAGTTTACAGATTCCTATTTTACAGCATTGAGGATTTAAAGTGGAAATAATTGATCTTCAGATAGAATAAAACTCTGATTTAATTTTACATATCAGCGTGAGGTCACTTTGGTCCACACGCAAGATCAATTTACTTACATATATAAATTGTATTTTTTTTTTTATTCTTTTTTTATTTTTTTTTTTAACTAAATAAAAATTTTTGCCATGTAAAAAAAAAATCCCACACTTCATCTGGATTGAGAAAGAGGAGATTACTGCAGTATATTTCTTGGCTAAATTAGTAAAGATACTGTGGACCTATTGCAGCCATCTACTCTATATCCAAGCTATGTAGTATAGTGCAATCTATGGAAGATGTTCATAAATTGCAAGAAGACACATTTGCCCTCATTTTTTAACGCTGTCTAAAAGTTAACAGAGTACATTTAGGCAGTCTAAAAATGCACCAAATTTGTCACAGTAGCTCATGTTGAATGATACATTTGTGCAGTTTTAGACTTGTCTTATTTTCTACTGCAGATTTTTGTTTAATTTATGCTGCAGTGTGTTGTATTGTGGCCATGCCCAGTTTTTCACAAAGCCACACCCATGTCTAGTAAATGTGCTGAAGTGTCGTAAGCCCATAGTAATTAGGACAGCCACGTGCTGTGCCAAAAATGCACCACTTTTTGGCAAATTTTATGACACCTTTCTGGTGCAATCATGATAGTAAATGAGTTTTTGGACATCTACTTGGCAAATGAGGGTCAATGTGGATAAATGTAAAGTTATGCTTTCTGGGAACTGATAATCTGCAGGTATCATAAGGGGAGAAAAATTGGAAGAATTACTTGTTGAGAAAGATCCGATTGCACTTATAGAAAAGCAAAAGCAACTAAACTGATAAGGGGCATCAAATATCTTGGTTATGAGAAAAGATTAAAAAAAATTAAACCGCTGTTACATGTAAAACTCCCTTAAAAGACAAGGGTCCACTCCCTCCATACTGAGGAAAAAAAAAAAAAAAGATTCAGGTCTCCTGAGGCGACAACCTTTGTTTTCCATAAGAGCTGTGAACAGTTTAGAACTTCGATAACTATTAGCCAAATTTATAACACTTATGTAGCCGTATAAAATTTCAGGATCAGAAATTAAATATTCCTTATAGGGCACATTGGTTCATTCCTTATAGAAATTACAATGGATCAATAGTGGGAAAGATTTAAAATTGCCTACACACCTCCCTTTATTCACAACTTTTCCCCACCCATGGTTGAACTTGATGGAGAAGGGTGGTTTTACATTAAATATCCTTTTTTCTTTTTTTAAAACACCATTGTAAACTTGATACAGTTTTTTTTTTGTCAGCCAAAACTGAATGTAGGTCCAGCAAAAAGGAGAAATGTGAGTAATTCCTTTATATATCCCAATCCTCATCACCTGACAACTTCCCTATATGGTATTATATGTGCAGTTTGTTACAAAAACAGATATGCACTTGGAAAATGCACTCGGAGTGGTATTCCTATCTCACTGATTTGCTTTACATATGTAAGCAAAGGTAAATAAAGATTACTACCAAATACACTGATGTGCCAATTTTACTACCTGCCAAAATCAGAGCAGTTCCAATGTCCTGCTTGTTTGCAGAAAGTTTTCTAGGTTACTTACCATATCTTTCTGATCTATAAGTGGCCTGACTGTCTTATCAGCACCACATGAGCTTATCTTTCTTACTGACAAATGTTAACCCTCTGAAGCCTTGTGTCCTGCTGTTTAAAGCCCTACATCATCAATGTCCCTCTAACAGACTCCGCTAGTAATAGAGCTGAAATGTCACTCATTGGCGTAGGACCGCCCACAGCCTTAACAGGAAATGGAAGCATGAAGCTGGCTGTGAAGACTAGTGTATCTAAAACAGCCAGATGAGAAGTCCTCTTCAAAATAGATGCTATTGCATTTTTAAATGCTTAATTAGGTTAAGGAGGACTCAGAGCTTCCAAAACTTACACCCTTGAGCACTTCAACTCTTGACTGACTAACAGGAGGGACATAAAAACACTAGTAAAATATTGATGGTGCCTCTAAATGTACACAACCTGGAGACAATAAGTGCAGAAAAGTCACAAAAATAAAAGCTGCTTTTCGGTGTTTGATATGTCTGATTTTGCATAAAGGTTAACTCTATTATAAAGCTTTTAACTGCATTTTTCAAATATTATTTTCAATTTGTAAATAACTTACATTAGGAGTAGACAGATATTTACACTGAAGTACCTGAATGAATTAATGTTTGTAGTTTCTGATAACCGCCCCAATTAAAAATCCTTACGATCAGCCACTGAATAATGAAATGTTCACTCACTGGCCAATTGCATTTTTGTGCAGGGGTAAAAAGTATTGTTTTGCCCTGTCTACACAGCTAAAGTTAAAATACCATTGTAAATCCGTCATTATTATAACTTTGCTGCACTGCGTTTTTTTGCCACGTTTTTTTGCACAAAAAAAACACAGATTTCAGATTCCCGGTGGCCCCGTATATTGAGTCTATGGGAATCCGACGGAAGAAACACACACAAAAAAGGGACATTACTTACTTAAAAAACACCATCATTGTGGGCCTTGTTCACAGCTCAATAGCTGGACTAAACTGAGCCCAGGAGCAGGCATCTAGCCTTAAATGCTCCTGGGAAAACTTGACAGGTGCATCTGATTGCTGAACAACAACTCAAAGATCCCATAGCTAAGGGAACAATTAAATGATACAGACTGCACATTAGCTTGGTACCTTGGTATCCGATGGAAGATAGAACATGTTCTACCTTACACCGGACGGACGGCGACTTCAGTAGAGAACTGGTGCTATGTAGACTACAGCCCGGATTTTCTATTGAGGTCTACACAGCGCTGGATCCAGTCAGATTTTTGTGGATTCTAAATACCACATCTGCCGAAAATCCATCAACAATCCAATGCTGTGTAGACTTGGTCAGTAACATAGGTCCTTGTGTAAACAGAGGATGTGCTGGTCAGGATAATAAAAATGAATGTCACATGAACAATCAAAAGGTATGAATGATTGTTCGTGTAGCCTATCAATAACTAATGAGCAGTTATTGGCTTGTGCAAAAGGAGCCTTTTTTTACTTTACATCTTAATTGAGAGATGCACTGCTGAGATAACCAATAACAGATGACATTTCACTCAGTGACCAATACTCAGTGACCAAATATTGAGATATTTGTTCCACTGACATATTCAATCTAAGGGTAGGTCTACACGGCATTGGACAAAAAAACGTCCCGAAAGCGGCCATTTTTTTCTGATGCAGGACCGCGGTGTTTGTCACGTTTTGCGCAAAAACCACGGTCCGTTCTCGTTTTTTTGAGGTCACCCATACTAAAGTGGCGGCGTATTGTACAGCATGTTGTATAATACGCCGGTGCCAGAAGACGAGTGGAGAAAAGATGAGCTGTGGAGACTACAGCTCGTCTTTTCTACTGCCGTCTATGGAGCCGCACAAACGATAGTTTCTTCGGCGCGTCTAAAAAACTAAAAGCACCAAAGATACGATCATAATGCTGTGCAGTGTAGACACAGCCTAAGTCAGATGGTTGCCTGTCAAAGAAATTAAATGCATTGTGGGAACAGTTTGGTAACACATCTGCAGGGATGAGAAACTGCAGCTTTAATAACATGACAATTTTCAACGAAAACATCAAATAATGCAAATACAGTAAACATTATGTGAGCTATAAATTATTTTTTAATGGAGTAATTTGAAAGCTTATAAAAAAAAAAATGTAAATGTTGTAAAATAAAAGTCCCTTAAAAAAATCTATACTTTAAAACTTACACTGATACCTCTGGTGCCATCTTGTTATCGAGAGGGGAGATTGTACTTTAATTTACTGCTCAAGACCTGTTATGCCTGTATATTACATTATGTCAGCATTTCAGTACTTCTAATATATTTAAAAGCAAGAAAACGTTATATGAAAACACTTGTCAACATGTTTTTCCAAACTAATAATTTCAACATCTATAAATCACATTTTGAAAATTAACATTGTGTACCGGAGCAAACTCATATAGTTACAATTTTGAAACGGAGATCCTGTTTTCATTTTCCATTGTTTATGCTGTTCAGATTGCATTCATGAGATGCTACCAGACAAGTGCCTTATTTTGTTTCCAGATTTCCCTCCTGTTTTTTCCTAACTGGCTTAGATGGCTTCCTAACTGGCAAGGCTTAAAAAATGTGAGGCCACGTGTTCGGGGGAGGTAGGAATGGAATATGCTAGGTGCATGATAAGAATTCAGCGCTTCCTAAAATTTTAACTTTTACTCCATTAAAAAAAAAAAATCCATAGTAAATATTTGTCAGGGAATAAAGGCAGAAGAATGTTCAAGCAGTTTTTTCTTATCCAAGATATCAGTCAAAACGCAATGGGTCTCGCTTATGACAAATGTTGGAGTGTACAGTCTTTGTTGCCCATATCAACTAATCAGAGCTCAACTTTCATTTTTCTTACTGCGCTGGAAAACTGAGCTCTGGTAAGTTGCTAGGAGCAACAGGGACAGTCTTATGTTTAGACCTTTTCATAAATGAGGTCCAATATA
This sequence comes from Phyllomedusa bahiana, assembly GCA_025379985.1. Classification (NCBI taxonomy): domain Eukaryota; kingdom Metazoa; phylum Chordata; class Amphibia; order Anura; family Hylidae; genus Phyllomedusa; species Phyllomedusa bahiana. The sequence continues at coordinate 88,926 of JAODAL010000338.1, forward strand.
TTTGAGGACAGCCAGAAGTGACCAGAGCTTTCTGCCTGCTCTCTTAGCTGTCAGATAGTGGAAACTACAGGCTACAATATATATATTTATTTTTTTCATTAAGTAAAGCTGTTTTGGAGTGGGTTTTTAGCTATAATCTTATCTATATATAGATAGGAAAACACTGGCTGTAGAATCTGAACCTTTACAATATAATAATAATACAGTTATTTGGGTGAAATGAGCAATGAATGTGAGTGAACTCTTTACATTATAAGATCAATATGGACATAAGCTTATTTTTTCTTTTGTAAGTTCTAAGTCTGTTTTATATATTTTCTTAACAAATTTAGAAAGATGGCTTCTGTTTTAAAAGATTCACGTGATAATAACAAAAATAAAAATTTATTTAATTTGCTCTTATTACAGACATACTGTGACATGAAAAATGGAGGCGGGGGTTGGACCATCATTCAAAAACGCTTTGATGGCAGTGTGGATTTCCACAAGACATGGAAAGAATATAAAAAGGTAGCACAAACAAAAGAATAATTTTGGCATGGGGTGATCCACATTAAAAGAACACCATACTTATATATAAAAAAAAAATAATAGAAATTTCTCCCCACAATTCCTCCCTTGAAGGGTGTCTCCATCTCCCCTTTTGCTAGTGCAAGTATACTGCTGAGCACCCAAGGCAATAAAAAAAATACTCTCCTCTGGTCTAATGTCTGTTCCAGCAGTGCTCTTGCTGTTCCTCTCCCCAGGTCTTCTATTCTCTTCTGACTCTGGACAAATAGAATGTCAGTGCTGCAGCCTCTAATTGGAGGCTACAGTGGTCACATGACACTGCCTGACATCATCATTCAGATCCTTTGTTTTTCTTTTCGAACCCGGATATCAGCCAGTGTCACGTGACCACTGCAGCCAATCAGACAGAGGACCTGGGGAGAGGAACGGCAGGCGCATCACGAAGGTTTTATTTTCTTGGCAGCTCAGCAGTATACTTTCACAGAAAAACAGGAAGTGGACAACCTCTCATCTCTTCAGTTTATTCTTCCGCATATTACGATCTAAGCCGAGAAATATATAAACCGTTATTCTATGTGTGTCCCAGGAAATTATACGTTTCACAATTCCTCTCTTTACAATTTACCTGTCTGTAAGGCAACTGGCTGCAACAGGAGGCCTCCCCCATTGTTCTGTCTCCAAAAGGAGACAAATAATGTTAAACCCTATTCCAATAAGACCCATCCTCTTAGCAGAAAATGTAAGAGATCACAAGGAAATTCATTCCAGTGTTGCTTGCACAATTTCTGCAAGACTGTTTACTTCAGATATATAGAAAATTATGCAGACTGACAAACACTGTGGGCAAGTTTATCTTCTATTTACTTAGATCATTAATTTCTTGGGTTAGTTTTCCGGATTACAACAAAGGATTTCCCCTGCTGGACAGTAACTTAAGCTTTAATTGGTTTGTGCATACTTAAAGCAATGATGAAGCCAATCTGGCTAAGATACTGTTATTTTGTTTTCTAAACCATATTATGCAGGAACATTTGTTTTTACTAAAGATATTAATAGTTCCTTATAAAAATGAAAATAATCCTATGTCCTAGGGATTTGGTGACCCTTCTGGAGAGTACTGGCTGGGCAATGAGCTGGTTTCTCAGCTGACAAATCTACAGCGCTACGTTCTCAAAATTCAGCTAAAAGACTGGGAAGGAAATGAAGCATATTCACTCTATGACCAGTTTTATTTAGGAACCGAGGCCCAGAAATACAGGTAAGAATCTGCAGCAGACAGAAGGAAAAGTAATAAAATGACATAAATCTGTATACCCATATAATATGGGAACATATCTCCCTAAATATTCAGAAGCTCATTATCATGCCATCATAGCAGTAGAATGAATTGTCCAATTAAAACTACAGAACCTAAAACAAATTATGTAAATTATTCATGTATTAAACCAGCATATTCAATTTAGTCATTCATTCATGCAATAACATATTCCATTTACATAATATACTGTAATAGACGCACATTAATGCATGCAGATTAACGTAAATTTTGCAGTGCAGTTTCCGTACGTATGAATATAATAATAATAAAAGTTGTGCAAACATTTTGTGAAAAGCACTTTTCTGAATCCGACGCTTTTCTTTAAACATTAGCTTTTTCGTGTTCTGTCTACAATGAGTTACCTGCCTATATGTTATATTGAGCTATGTAGAGTACACATTTTCTTGTGCCACAGGAAATTACAAAAAGACAGATGAATCTACTTTATTAATACTCCTATCACTCAGCTATTACTATCCTTTGTCTAAACAAATTTTTATTTTATTTTGTGCTAGTTAGAACTTATATACTTTTTTCTAACAGCCGCCACTGAAATGCTTTACGGGGTAAAAGACACCAGTAGGTCAATACTGTCAACCAATAGCAAAGCTTCCAAGTAAATGCCACAGATTAAGTTGCTAAGAAGGCATTTCCTCTTAAAATATAAGCAAATAAGTGATACATCATGAATGAAAAGTCTATAAATAGCCCTGACACTTTATTTCTAAAGATCAGCTTGTTTCCGAGTCATCGGACCAGTGTGCATGGACAAGTTTACACTAAATATAACATTACTTTTGACAATCCGTCTATAAAAGTGTTTTATTATCAGCAACGTGGTAAACCTCTAAGTCTGTAGGCTAAGGCAAAAACCTAGCAGGATCATAAAAATGTTATGAACAGGAAAATACATTTCATTTTCTATGTTAATAAAATTACTATAAAGATCTGAACAAATGTAGTAAAGAACGAGGCTACAGGAATCAACAGATCAAATACGAAGCGAGATATGGAAAGCTTTGCTTTATATACGGTGATGGATATTTCCACTAACATGAACCAAAATACATTGCTTCCAACCCAATTTCTCTTTCCATTTTCAATTACCACAGGATTCACCTCAAAGGATATACTGGGACAGCGGGCAAAATAAACAGTATAAGCCAACCAGGAAATGAGTTTAGCACAAAGGATGCAGACAATGACAAATGTATTTGCAAGTGCTCACAAATGGCGACAGGAGGTAGGAACAGTTTTCACTTTTATGGTCTTCCTATTTTTACTGGCAGCAAATAGCATGCTGCTATTTATTTGGAATGTGTGATGTTCAAATGTTTTTTAACAAAATTGTAATTTTGCCTCTTAACAGTACAATCACAATCTCTCTTGTAGGCAGGGGTTGCAAGACCACATTTAGTCACAATCCTAAAAGCTGTCATCTAAGTTAATTTCATTGGTAGAAAGACTGCCACAAATCGCAAAGGGTGACAAACCTTTCTGAGAATTGTTAAGTGGTCACCTTCCACGGACTAGATCTATGGATTTAATGTACATGTATATACAAGTTTATGACAGCCAGGATCAGTAATGGTTATGATCTCAGGATTTTAACCATGTGCCATGACATACGTGGCCATGGCATCTAAGGGATTAAAGACCCATGCAGCACAGTGCCGAACGGTTTTCATGGCAGCCAGTGGCCTGATAAAGGCCTCCAAAGCTGCTGCTTTACTACTCCTATTATTATTATGAAATAGAAAAGCCATATTTGTACATTTTCCTGCAATATCTTTTTATTGTAGAACTGTGTACATTGCGATTGCACCCCTAGTGGTCAAGTACCCTAGCGGTACTACATGAAAAAAAAAATTAAATATAACTAAGCACCCCTTTTACTAATCAAATTATTTAAAATAAAAAACAATTTGAATTACCGAATCCATAACGGTATGTTCACACAGCGTCTTGCGGCACGTGACTGTGCGTGCTGCAAGACGCCGTGTTTAGAAGAACGGGCTGATCAGCGCTGATCTCACTTTACTTCAGCTGCTACTTATCTCTACATAGTCTCAATATAAATAGTAAGTCATGTCATGATTGCTGTATTATTCTCTCCGCATGAATAGGAAGATTAGACTAGACCATGAGCAGAACATAAAAGGAAAATATGGTAATCTTTTTCTGTACTGGAGAGGGAGGGTTTTCTCACACTTATTAGGTTATTGCTGATAACACTTACACTTCTTAAGCCATAGGCACCCAGAATGAAGGACAATCAAGCTATTTTCCTACTGCTTTGCTATCAGGGCTCACAGAGGGGAGGTCAGTGAGAGTAGTGTACATCTGGCAACTTTAAAAAAATTATATTGATAAAAAAACAACCACCCAATTATAAAAAAAAAATCCATATAATAGCTGCATATTGCTTGTCAATAGGTGAAAAGAAAACTATTGATGGCAGTGTCCTTTTAAATATGTGGACCTTCTGGACCTTACTGGTCTGGCACCAACTACCATAAAATGTGGAGTCTCATGGGTTTCCCTGGTGCTCACCCTAAAGCTCCACAAGAAGATATGGACATTGCTACAAGAAAACTGGCACGTGGCTTTTGCTGTATTTTCTGACTGGGGCAATTTTAGCTAAACATGTATTTAAGTTATGTGAGGAAGCTATATGTGTTACTGATGAAGGGTCTTCCAAAATTTGTAGACAAAGAGTTAATTTTAACTTCTCAATCCAAGATTATTACTTAAACAATAAAATCAAATCTTTTCTCCACATTAAAAATAATATTATAGATTTTATTATTTTATTTTGTATTTACTGGCTTATGCCTGGTTCACAATATGAGCTTCGTCACAGATTTCTTTAACAAAAATACAGAAAAAGTAGTGCAGCACTATTTTTTCCATTCCAATGACTGACACTATGACGAAGAACCTGACAGACCTCATTGTACACAACACCATTATTTTTCTGTTCCTGTGACTGAACAGAAAACTGGAAATAACACAGGTTTGGACTTGAAGATTATAAAATCCTAAGCATTATGGTGTCGAACTAAAACCTTTGTTGTCCTTTCTTACAGGTTGGTGGTTTGATGCCTGTGGCCCTTCCAATTTGAATGGAATGTATTACACATTGGGGCAGAACACAAACAAATTTAATGGAATCAAATGGTACTACTGGAAAGGATCGGGTTATTCTCTGAAAGCGACAACAATGATGATTCGACCAGTTGATTTTTAAATACTCAACTAAATTGTACTTATTTGGTTATGGAAACAATTGCTAGAACATATATAATCATACCTGCCGCCATGTTGATTGGAAATTAAGGAGAGATACTCTGGAAAGTGGACTACTTAACTTAAGGAAAGAATGATTTATTTAAACACATATCTACAGAATTTCAAGGCAGCTCTTTACACGGCCTTTGAGAAACTTTCTGCTGTGTTCACCTTTTATTTGGATGTAAATAACTGGAACTTTGACGTATACAGAAATCTTATGTCGTGCCTGTTTCCAGGCACATACTTGCAGTCTTCGTGGCAGCCTACCTGCAAACCACTTTGTATTATGTTTTGTATTATGTCGTGTACATATGACTGTAAAATAAAGTTTCTACAGATTTTGATAGTTTGTTACACACATAAATAAGCGGAAATCAGATTATATTTTAGGACCTGTTTACATATTTTAGGTTAATATAGGTCACCCCATTACTTAATGGAAGCCAAAACATGGTAGAAGCCATGAAAATTCTACGTTACGGAGGTACGATTCAAATTGCCAATGAATCTTGACTTCTCTTTAAAATTTACCGTTTTTTGTTATCATTGCCCAAAAAAAGAGACAAATAAAACAAAGCCAGGGTAGAATTCTTGTGTGCCTAACGCATACGTCAACTGGTAGACAGAGGTTACTGATGCTACATCTATATATAGTTAATAAACGCTTTGTCCACAAATAAAAGAAAGAATAAATAAATGCATATAGTCAATCATGGATAGTAGCAGTGGTTAAAGCAGTTTGTGATGTATGGAAAAGTCAAACCAACTTTGGCTAGATTCAAGCTCTATATCTGAAGCTATTATTGGTTGACATCATATACTAGTGTATAATGCATTAGGAACTATCGGGGAGCAGAAGAAATAATTCACACAATTAGAACAGGAGTAGTCTGTGAAATCAAGATTTGCCAACCAAACTGTGGTGCTTTAATAAATTGTATGATGATATGTTTTGTATTAATTAGTTGACTTGCATTAGTATGGCACATTAAAGGGGCTGTTTAATTTCCACTCTTTCCACAAACAGTGCCACTGATCCATGAGCTGTGTCTTATTGTAGCACCACTAAAGTTAATGGGAATGAGCTATAATATCGGATGCCCCAAGGAACAAAAGTGGTACTGCTTCTCTATAAGAAAAAAAACAAAAATGTGTCAAAATGACTTGCATTATAAAAACCAACTGGATACCGAGGCAATTTTCTTTGAATGATCCTGTCTATGCAAGATCCATTGTATTCCTATTATAAATATATATACATAAATTGTCTATTTTGATATATATAGGTATCAAATGTATGTCCTCTTTGAACATTGTCTTTTTTGTATTCATGGACTGCCATCAATAAATTAGTAATTATTTATTTTTCCGGATTTTATAAAATATTTGACTGTCTCATGCATTTGCTATTCTTTGAATTGCCAAGAGTCGATTCTCTGTGACAAACCATACATATATTTTAACTATACCAAATGGGAATTGAACATATGTAAATTAAAATGATATTTTTTTTAAGGCAAGCAAAATAGTAAGGATATTTCGAAGTGATAGTTTTCGTTTCATTGTTGTTTATCTGCATTAATTGAAATAATCTGGGGAAAAATTACATGGTCATGAAACTAACTTTGATTTTCCCAAAAGCCTGTTTTGGAAATATTTCTCAACATGCTGGCCCTCCCGAAAACATGGCTGCAACAATCTGACATGGCTTCCATTGCTGCTTTAACACTTTTCCAATACCAATCCTCTGGATCACCCCACGAGTTTTTTCTGTTTATTTTTTTTTAGCATTTTACTGGTCTGGCTTCTTCATTTCCTCTCTAGTAAAATACCTACTCTCATCATGGGTGACTTCAACATCCCCATCAACAACCGTATTTCCCGATTTGCCTCTCAGTTTCTTTCTCTGATCTCCTCCTTTGGTCTCTCTCAAAGATGGCCTTCTTTCGACTATGCTCAGTTTCTAACTGTATTCTCTTCTCGAGCTCTCTGACCATAACTTTCTCTCCTTTGCTATGAATAATTCTTAGCCTTCTCAGGACATACCTGCCTATCACACGTACAGAAAGCTACACACTATAAACATTCAGCAACTTATAGACATCCACAGATATCTGCTACTCTGGACTGGCAGATTCAGTTATCTAAACCAGGCTTCCCTTTAATGACATCATTGGTTGAAGCTATAAAGCATTGATTGGGGCAGGGTATGCATAACTCCCACACAGCTTTAGTCAATTTCACTTTTTAGAACAACTACTGTTCCAATCCAGTACGGAGGCACCATATTGGTGTGTGAGGATTTATTAGCCTTTTCACACGTCACTGGGCATTTGCATAGAACAAAGGCTTTTGGGAAAGAGCTAAAGCTGCTCTCCAGCACCATCTAGTGGATGTAGTAGTCCTCAATTCTAAGTCTTGCAATGTGAAAAGGACTGAAACCAAGCCAATAAAGTTCATTTACAGACAGCTTTTTTGGGATGCTTGCCCCTCGTCAGTGCAAAATAGAACTTAATGGTTGGCTAGGTGAGAGAAGAGTGTGGCTTAGAAGAGGTAAGGTATCTCATTGGGGAGAGGCACACTTGCCTCTCCCCTAGCCAGCCGTTAAGTTCTATTCTGCAATGACGAGGGGCAAAAATCTCAAAACCACTGTCTTTAGATGAACTTTACTGGCTTGGTTTCAATCCTTTTCACGTTACAAGACTTTGTCACATGTGAATAGAGGATTACTGCAATCAGCAGCTGGTGCTAGAGAGTTCTTCAGCACTTTTCCAAAAACCTTTATTTGTTTACAGCATTTTTTATAAAACAATTTTTGACATAAAACGTCATGCCAAATATTCAGTATATATTCAGTCGAGGAGCAAATGTACCTCATATAGGGTAATAGAAGTAGCAGTTATTAGAAGCAAAATCTTCACATGGTGAGTAAAGCACATTTTAGGCCTTCTAAAATATTAGCGGGTTGAAAAAAAATATATCAAGTTCAAACAAAGAGAGCGGTAGGGGAATCAGATGTGGATATTAAATAATCTATAAAGCTATAAAATGATAATCATAGTTTACACAGCACAGAATAAGCCAGTATTTTTCACAATCTGTTCAGTGTAGTAATAAAGTGGGAAACAAAAGCAAAAGACAAAAACACTGGCCGTGATTAGGGGTGCTGTTATAAGATGTATTTAGGATGAAAAAAATTCTGTATCAAGATGTTCAAATTTGTTATTGCTAAATGTAGGGATACCAATACAGCTCTAAAATTAAAAAAAATAAAGAGGGCTCTAAGATCCTTGCAAAATCTAAATAGTGCCCCAAGGGATCCAAATAGTGCCTACTACTTAAGTTATTGTGATAACGCAGTATGATATTCCATACACACTACATATACCCTTCTGATCTACTTCTTCCCAGTTAGAACTGTACTTTAGAAATAAGAAGTAACCACTGAAACTGCTGCACCAATATTTCTGGAAAAAGCAAACAAAACTAAGAAAGTATACAAGGAAAGTTAGGCTAAGACCACACAGCTTATGACAAAACACCATCAGAAATCCAATGACGGGAACAGGACCGGAAGTCCTTGAGAATGGTAGCATGAGCTGAGAGCTCCGTGGCCTCACTGCCTAGTTTGGGGGAGACAAAGTGCTAAATCTGGCATCAAAGAGACAGAGGATGGTGGCTCATAATGCAGAGACTCCGATTCACAACCCGGTGTCCCACAAATCGATCGCGGACTACTTTCCGAGCGTCCACGCAGGATTGAGGCACAGCTCACACCTGACATGAGTCAGACGCCATCTTGCCTTACCGCCACAGCGGGTAAAGCAGACAGTGGATGAAGCTCCTGAGGAAGTGACAGAGAGTGCTGACATACCACAGATCGCTAACACTGCAAGGGCACGTTCAGCACCTTGGGACTGAGACAAACACATGCACACTGGCCAGTAAAGCATTTCCCTGGGGGGAGGAATGAGCTTGCAATATTGCATACTAAATAAGCTAACTGTACAACAGCATACTCCTTTTACTCTGGAGCAGCACACTGCAGACGCTAATTGAAGCACACACTGCACTAACACTGAATTAAACTCACCTGCGACTGTCTGCAGCGATCGACTCTCAAGGGGGGAGAAAGGAGAGTGTCGGGAGCCCTGTGCATATGCAATAGAGCGTCACACAAGCAATGTTCATTCCTCGACTACCGTTACAGATGCCAATACCCCCACGGCCTTACAGTACTGGCCTCAAAACGCAGCACCAAGCCTACAAGAGTGTGATCCTCTGGGGATACCGTTTTCTGCAGAAGCAGTCACATCCCCACTTCCAACAACGCACCCAGACACCTTTTTCGTTTATTACAGATTCTATCTGTAATAAGAAATTACTAGTCAGGATATAGTAACTGCAACTGTGGTTCTGCTACCTACAAAGTATGCAGCAGCTTTGTGAAATACAGACACACAGGTGTCTTGATCTCTTTCAATACGTCTTACAAAAGGGGCTGTGGGGAAAGGAATGTCCTTTGACCTTTTGGAAAGGGAAAACAATTAGATCAAAACGAGTTGAAATAAGGGGGGGGAAATTCCAAAAAAGCGTTTAGGGTAAAAAAAAAAAAGTTTAAAAAAACCAAAAAGGTTTTGGTTTGATTTTTTAGTTTTAAAAGGCATTTGGGGAATGCGCCCTTTTTCACAGAGAACAAAACTGCTGCTTTTCTATTAATTTTTGGATAATACACATTGCGCTCCTTTTTTCCCTTCTGCCAAATTTTCTCTGGGGTTGGGGGGGGGGAAAAGGGGGAGCTTTTTCTTTGTAAGAAGGCCCCTTTTAGGTAAGTGGCTGACAGCCCTATTCCCGGTCAATGCTATGTATGCAAGATTGTTTTAAAGGGGGGAAAATAAAATATTTTAATGCTTTTGTAATGAAAATTTGTGGGGCAAAAAAAATTTTTACAAAATATAAGCTTAGCTGAAAAGCAGAGATTTTTTTTCTCCCAAAATGGCCCTTGGGTTTCCCAAAACCACTTTCCCCCTATGTTTTCCGCATGGGCCTGGGTGGGGAAAACAAAGACCATTTCTGGGGGAACCAAAAAATTTGTGCCCATTCCTGAAAACTGTTTTTGAAAAAAAGGTTAGGAACCCCTGAAAAAAGTTTAAGTTTGTTTTTTTTGAATTTCAAAATTTTCTTCTGGGGGCTGCTTCCAAAAACCCGCCCGGGGGAAAAACTCTTTTTCAGCCGTGTTGATGGCAATTTTCTGCGGATTCAGGGTTCAAATTTTGGGGCAGCGGAGGCAAGCGGGGGTACCCCTGAAAACCAAAAATTGGCCCCCCCAGTAAGTGGGGGGTACCGCGGGACGAATTTTCCTTTGGGGGGGCCCGACGGGTTTTACCACCGGGTTTTTCCTCGGGGCTGTTCCAAAATGGGGAATGATTTACCTCCCCCTTTTAAAACACAGTAAGTCTACTGGTTTTCTTATTTGAAAAACTTTTTTGCTTGCCTGTGTATTTGGATGGTTCCAGGTTGGGGGGGCCCGGGGTTGGGGTTTGGTTTTCCCGGCAGCCCGGGGTTTTTGGTTGGCGCCCGAGCGTTCCCCCCTGTTAAATGTCTCAAAATAACCCCGATCCAGCTGCCCGGCCCCCCGCCCCGGGCTAAATGTCCCGGTTGGGGATCCTTTGGACAAAGGGCTGGGAACAGGGGGTTTTTTAAATTTTGGAAAATCTTTCCTTTGAATTTGGGGGTTTTATTGGCGGTCAAGGGTTTCAGACTCGGAAAATTTTAGTAGACCCGAAAAACACATGGGTTTTTTGGTTTTCAGATAGAGGAAGTTCTAGGGGGTGATTTGGGTACACAGAGGGATGGTTTTTTAAAATTTGCAGCTTTTCTCAAAATTTCACAAATAACCTTAATTTTTTATAAGCCCCAATCGTAGCACCTTTTGTTTGTTTTTTGGGTCGGGAAATGCGGGGGGTCTGCCCTAGCCTTTGAAAATTTTAAAAATTTTAGCAAATTGACCCAAAACTTTCTTAAAACCCTTTTTTCCTTTTTAATCATGAAAAGATACAAAAAACAGACAAAAGTCTTAGAAGTCAAAAGGAAAGGTGGGAATTTTTATCGCTTTTAAAACGTAGGGCCTATTTTCAATGGTATTTGATTTGGGATAGCTGGAGGGAGGAGCCGGGCCCCCACCCCCCCGGGGGGCGGTTTTGGGGAAAAATGAACTTCTTTTCAAACAAAAGCGCGGGGAGGTTTGTTTATAAGTTTTCCCAAAAAAAGACATTTACCATTTTAAAAACACTTTCAAATTTTAACTTTTAATTTACCCCTTTGGGGGCTTGGGGAGCGTTTTAAACTTTTCTTTCCAGGAACTTTCTTTTTTTAGTTAGATGTTCAATCGGGGGTTTTTAAAAAGATTTTCTTTTTTAAAATCTTTCTAGTACGCACCATTTTTTAAATTTTTGTTTCTTTTTGTGTGCCCCTCGAAGAAGGGGGCGTGCTTACGGAATTTTTTTCATCCAAAATTTACTTTTTCCCTTTTCATTGCAAATTAAAGGATTATCATTTTCCCGATTTTTCCCCTTTTTGTTTTGGGAAAAGCCCGGGAAAAAGTCCGGGAATCTATGTCCCATTTTTTCAATTTTCTCAAAATTTTTTTAGATTTCTATAAATTATGTGGGGCGATATTTTTTGGGCCTTTGGGGCGGTACAGAAAATGGAATTTAATTTTTTTCTTGGAACATATTAACAAAGCCCACTCCCCAAGTATTTTTTATCCTAAAGATTGGAAAACCCTCCCACTAAATTTGGACGGGAGGTTTTAAAATGAGGGAAAAAAAGTTTGGGGAAAAAAAATATGTTCTCAAAAAAGACAGAACCCGAAATAAAAATCCTTCCAGACAAAATTAAACTTTCTCCCCAGATTTTTTCAAGCTATTCCCAAAGGGGGAAAATATCCGTGCCCCGTCGTAATTTTTTTTTTCAAAGACGATGCTAGTTTCAAAACATGCCCCCGGTTTTAACAGAAAAAATTTTTTAAAAAAAGGGTTAATGGGGGGTTTAAACCTCGAAAAAATTGGACAAGGGGTTTTTGAAAAAAAAATTTAGACAGGAATTTTTAAATTTTTCTGGGAAAAAAAAGAGGGGAAAAGGGCTAATAGGAATCCCCATGGTTCTACATTTGTTTAAAACATAAAACAATGATAAAAAAAACTTTTAAATTTAAATACGGGGCCCCAAAATGAGACATGACCCCACAGTTTTGGCAGTTTATTCGGGAACCCCCTTTGGGTTCATTTTGGGAAAAGGGAAAAAATTTTTAGGAAAAGACCCTTATAACCCTGGACATTAAAAAAAATCTTCAAAAATGACAGATCCCAGTAGCCCGGAAAAAAGTGGAACGTACCCCTTTTTAAACTGCCCAAAAAATTTTGGAACAGCATTTTTTAAAAGGGCTCAAAAATTTAAAAGTCATAAAAAAAGGACCCTTTTTAAAATTTTTCAAGGTTTAAAAAACCCCTTGTGGGAAGTAGTGCGGTTTTTATTTTTAAAATGCCTGGGGAAAAAAGGGTTTTGTCGGGCAAAAAAGTTGACAAGTGAAAATGGGGTTTCAATGAGAAAGATGGTACCCCGGGTTTTAAAAAAACAGAAAAAAAGGGGGGTTTAAATTTCAAAAAATGATAATCGTGTTTCCCAATTTGAAAATGAGAAAAGTAAATTTGATGAAAATACCGTAGAAAGGCCAAATTCTTGGAGGCATTTCAAAAGGGTATCAGAATTTTAAATGGGGGTTTACTAGAAAGAGTTAAAAGTCAGTCTGTTATAACCTGAGTGAACTTTCAAACAAAAAGAAAAAAGCTTTGGGGTTAGTAAGTTTAAAGGGCTCCTCCCCCCCAAATTTTTAAAATAAAAAAGTTAGAATTGAAAGTGTTTTTATTTTGTATATGTTGTTTTTTGGGAAAAGGCCCTAAAATTAGCTTTACTTCCCTCACGGGCCCCTTTGCTTGTTTAAAAAATTTTCATTCTTCAAAACGTCGGGGGGTTTGTGCGGACGGCTCCTCCCCTCCGGGCTTTTCCCTCATATCTAATCCCATTGAAAATATGGATAGGGTTTTTAAAATTCGAAAAGTATTGCACCTTTTCCTTTGACTTCAAAGACTTTTGTCTTTTTTTTTGTTATCTTTCTTGATTAAAAGGAAAAAATTTTTTTTAAGAAAGTTTGGCCCAATTTTGCATAGACATTTGCGGGATTTAAAAAGGGACTCTAGTAGATCAGGGACAGCGCCAATTGCAGGAGGGGAGAAATTCTAGCAAAAGGGGACCCAGAAACCCGGTTGCTGGGAAAAGGGACGGTACCCCTAGGCCGTTGGGTTTAAATTTAAAGCTTTTAAATGATTGGGTTTTCCAAAAGTTTATGGGGGTTTTTAAAAAAACGACCCATTATGGGGCTCGGCCGCCCGGGGGAAATCTAAGTGGGGGGAAAAGGAAAAAAAGCATGGGTGAAAAAAAGAAAGAACCTTTGTAGGGGAAGGTTAAAAAAGTTTAATAAAAAACATGTTTTTTGTTTTAAGGGGGTTTGGACTTCAATTCAATTGTGAGCTTTAGCTGTAAAAGAAAAAAGGGGAAAGGCCCTTACGTAGAAAAGCTTTTTGATGATGCTTTATTTTAAAAAAAAGACAGCGGGAAGGGAAAATTTCAAAAGAAGGGTGGTCTGAAACTGAATTTAGGGTTTTAAAAAAGGAAATGTTTTTTGGTTATAAGAATTGTCGTAAACAAAATTTTTGTCCCCCAAACCTTTTAATGGGTGATTCAAAAGTGTTGGGGGGTTGCCCCAAAAATTTGGGTGGCCGGGCAAAATCCCCCCCCCCTGCTGAGTATTGTTTTTTGCATGGGGGCCAAGAGGAAAGGCCAAACCCCTGCTCCTTTTCCTGTCCAAAACTTTTCCCATTTGCCTCTGCCCCTCCCACTACCCCCTCCCCCCAAACAACCCCAGGCACCCCTCATCCCCCTTTTTTTGAGTAATCTGTTTTGCCCCTTTCCCGGGCCCCCTTAAGTTTCCCTTTAAGAGAGTGCGGAGATAGTTGTGTAAGAAGGGGATCGCTAGGTTCTTTTAAAGGATTTGGGGAAAAAGGATTTTGTTTTAAGTTTGTATTAAAAATTTTTTGGCATCATTTTTATTTAAAATTCTGCATGTGAAGGGTCATTATATGAAAAACAGCTCCTTTTATTGCGGGATTTGTGTTACATTGTTCCCTTATTTTTAAAACTGAATATGGGGAAATTTTACTGTCTTATAATGTTCATGATTTGTTTTTGGGGGCTTTATTTTAGGGGGTTTTAATTTTCTGTTTTTTTGGGTTTTGGAAAAATAAATCTAATTACCCCTTAAAGTCAGATGATAAAGGTGATTTCTGATTATAAGAGTAACATATTGGATTTAGACGTTTTTATAAATTGGGTTAAAACTAAAATTAAAAAAAAAAAATTTCCAAAGGGTTTTTAAAAACTGAGCTCATTATTGTTTTGCACTTTTTTTTTCGATTTTTGTTTGAGTTTTTTTTTTAATTTTTTTTTATGCTATACCCCTTTCCCAATTTTCCCCAGCAGGCAAGATGTACCCCTTTTTCTAATTTTTTTTTTTTTTCCTTTCCCCCAAATTCTCTCGGGGGGGGAGGGAAAATTTAAATTGTCTGTTTATTTGCGGATTTAAAAAAAGAGATTTCTATTTGATCGGAGATTAATGAAAGAAAACTCAGTGCCTCACTTGTTAAACAAAACCCCCCGGGGCTTTTTAAAGATAATTTTTTTTTAAATTTAAAGTTTTTTGGGGGGGGTTTCTTTTGGTAATATTTCCCTTATTACTTTTTAGTTAAAGGGGTTTTTGTTCAACCGGGTAAAAAATTTCTGCGCGTCTTTTTAGAAAACCCATTTTTGTTTTATTTTTTCCCCCTTTTTGTTTGGGCTCCAGTGATGAAGAGTTAAATTTTTTTTTTTTTGGGGAAAATTGTGAAAATTGTGTAAATTTTGGGGCTTTGTCCTTGTTTGTGTTTGATCAATGTTTGTATGTTGTAAAAATCCCTATTAGGGAATCCTTATTTTTTGGGTTTGCAATAGAAAAGATAAGAACCTAAAAACGTTTACCTAACAAAAAGCAGAGTTTTAAGACAATACTGTTCCCTAAATTAAATCAAGGGAAATTTATATGAAAAGATTTTTAGGTTTTTTTGGTTTTTTTTAAAAGTCATATGAGCCATCGGAGGTTTAAAAAACACAGCGACTTTAACTTTATAGTTTCTTTAAGGTGTATGAGAGTTTTTTATGTTTTTAGGGAAAAAAAAAGTTTAAAGGGTTTTTTTAAATTATTTTGACGATTAGATGAAAGCAGACTGAGGAGGGCAGGTTAGGCCAATGCAGATATGTTAATTTTTGAAAGAAAATCTTGTATTATGTAAATATATATATATTGCATACACAAATAAGAAAAAAAGGGAGAAGACCCTGTTTAAAAATTTAGTGATAGGAAAGTTTTGATTTGTTGCGCGTTTACAGAGTGAAAAGAAGGATTTTATGATTTTTTTTGTTCTTTGTGTTTTTATTTTGATTTAATTATAGGAGTTTTATAGGAATCGTATTTACATTAAAGTTACATTGTCAGGTAAATGAGAAGTTTTTTATTTTTTAAAAGTTTTTTTTGGCTGTGTCAAAGCTTAAAAGGGCCCAATAGGGCAGAGTTTCTTTTTTTAATTTTTTTAAATTTTTTATTACTGGACTTTCCATTAAATGAAGGGGTTTTGAAGATCAAACTGGAGGAGAGCGGGTTTTATTCTACTGCTCTTATGTGCTGAGTATATGTGATTGAGATTAAACAAATTTCCCTGTCCACCCCCCCCCCCGCACAGCCACACTTTTCTCTCAGGACAATTTATTACCTGCAAGGATTTTAAGATTTTTTCAAAGTTTTATTTTTTTAGTATGCCAAAGGGGGCCCCGGAGCCCGAAGACTGAGATGAGGGGTTACGAGGTGCCAGGAGCTGCCAAAAGACAAAAAAGATACCACCCAAAAAGGAGCTGGGTGCATTAACCGCCTTTTCTGCCCCAAGCCACCCCGTTGCCCCAGTGTTGATCGCCATGTCGGGGCCAGTGTTGATCGCCTGTCTGCCAAGTCCAATTGTCTGCGCCCGTGTTGATCCAAGTCTGCGCCAGTGTTGGGTCGCCTGTTGCGCCCCGCAAATGATCAAATTTACCGCCCCCTTTGCACGGGGGTTTTATACAAACCCAAGGGGGTCTGATGTCTGCACCCTTCCAAAACCTATCACCACCAAAAATGGAAAACAAGCTTGTTTGTTATCAACCCCGGTAGTGAGGGCACAATAACCCCCCGGGAATTTCCTTTATTACACTTGTTTTACCTTTAAAAAGAGATCTTTTACCACAGAAAAATATTTTTAAAAAAAATTTATAATTTTTAGTTTTAGCCTAAAAAACCGGGGGCCAATGTTGTTTTCTGCAAATTAGCAAAAAAATGAATTTTTAAAGGGGGATGACCAAGAAATTTGGATCCAGATGTTTTGAAGGGAAAAAGTAGGGGGCCCGGCAGGGCTGGGAAAAACCCCAAAAAAAAAGGGGGGGTCACTCACATGGAGTGGGCTATCTCAAAACCCGGTGAGCATCCACAACCCTTTTCCCCCCCCCTTTGGGGGGCCACCGGGGATTTTAGATTTGGGAAAGAAAAAAAAAGTGAAAAAAAAACTCCGGGTCAGAGGGTAATAAAGTTTTGGGGGGTTGTTAAGGGAAAAATATATATTTCTAATGCTTTTTGTAATGAAGTTTGTGGGAAAAAAAAACTTTTTTACACATATAAATTTTGCCCGAACCCCCCCGAGGGTACTCCCAAAATTTGGGGCCCGTTCCTCGACCATCCCCCCTATGTGCCGAAAGGACCCGGGGGAAATCATGACCCTATCTTGGGGAACCCAATCCAAATAGTGCCAAAATTCCGGGAAAACCCGCAAGAAACAAAAAAACTTAGCCCAAAAGCCCCCCGAAGAAAATTTTTAAAAAACCATTGTATTGTAAAAAGGGTCTCTCTTTGGGTCTGCTTAAAAATGAGGGGGAAAATCATTTTCAAACTCTGTGGTTTATGTCATTTCTTCTTTCCCGGGAATTTCCGGGGTTCAATTTGGGGAAACAGTAGTTTACCGGGTGTACCCCTTTTAACCCCAAACCGATAAAAAAACCCCGAATACCACTATAGTTAATAAGGAACTGTTCAGCTATTTGATTTGTGTTTTGTGGTTAAGCCCCGACCAGCAGTAATGAAACAAACAGATTTGTATCAATTACATAATAAGATAACTTAATATCATTTCCATTAATGACCAATCAATAGTCAGATCTCTTATACTTCCTATACTTAATCAAACATATACAGTACATAATACAATTTTATAAGTAGGAAAAAGTTAATAATTAAAGAAAATGGTGAAATGTAATGTAAAAAACACTGATGTAATTGTCTCGGTGGCAATTTATGTAGAACATGATCCTTCAGCTATAGTGTGCTGCTTACATTTAGTACTAGCAGATTATAAACTAAACTAATGGAATAACAAAGCTGTGATTTTAGCTCCAGATTTTACATTAAAAAGGGTTTCTGCTATTCCCTTTCTTTCTTAGAAAATAGTCTCACCATTTATAGTGTCACCATTATACTAGAGTCAATGGCATGAACTGTCTGATGACTATAGTTCTAGTGTTTTGACCTTTATAAGCCATTAAGCTTTGAACTCGTAAAGTTCTTCTGTTTTTAATGAATATCCTGCTGAGGTAAAAGAACTAATAACGGCATACCCATCTTAATAGCGAGTGATTAAGACTGTGTTCCTCAATTTCCTTCAAGCTACAAATAAGATTAAAAAAGCAATGCATTATTTAAATGTTAGAAAATAAGTTTGGACAATAAAACTAAATTTTGACTATTTTATAACTTTAGCCATGTTAATACTTATTGAGTATGTGCCTGTAAGTGAATATATGCAACCTGCACAGTGAAATTACATTTGAAATGTAATAAAAGTACAGTCTCTCCCCCCACAAATTTGGTTAAAGACAGAAAAATCAAAAAACCAAAACCAGGACTGGCCGACTACCTAATGTGAATAGGGGCCCCAGATGATGTCAGGGAATTTTTGGCCACAGGAAACCACAGAGTAATGGCTAAATTTATGAATCTTTCACACTCATATCTGGTATGCTATGTGTATATATGTACCCATACACACACTATATGTATATATACATACACACAAAACATTAATATATATATATATATTATATATATATATATATATATAATAATAAAATAATATAATAATATATATATAATATATATAATTATAATATTTAATAATATATATATATAATATATTATATATAATATATATAAATACTGACCACGGGCTGGGTCACTCCAGACCCTAATGGTTTCTTTTTGGCCACTCCTTTGTTGCCTTGGCTCTTGTTTTTGAGTCATTGTCTTGCTGAAAGACCCAGCCACAACCCACTTTTAATGTCCTGGCGGAGGGAAGGAGGTTGTCCCTCAGGATTTTACGGTACATGGCTCCATCCATTCTCCCATTGTTGCAGTAAAGTAGTCCTGTGCCCTTAGCAGAAAAACACCCCCAAAGTATAATGTTTTCAACTTCATGCTTGACAGTGGAGATGGTGTTCTTTGGGTCATAGGCAGCATTTCTCTGCCTCCAAACACGGCGAGTTGAGTTAAAGGGGATGTATCGCTTCATCAGTTCGTGTGTTTCATTGTACTCTCAGCTTCTCAGTTCTTCAATTCCAGGGGTGTTTCTTCCCCTCCCAGCTGGGTGTTTCTTAACTGAAGGGGGAGGACATCAGCCCCCCCTTCACTGTTCATGCTCGCTCCTGAGTCAGTGAACTCTCCCCCCCCCTCTCTGTCTGAGTCCATATGCAACTGTCGTTCCTCTCCCTATGCAGTCTTATTTTGTTAGAGCTGTTTATTTACATACCTGCATTCAGTCTAGACAGTCTTCTATGAACTCAGAGCATTGATCTCTTCTCCTCTCACAGCTGGAGGTTTGTGACAGTTGACTCCAGTCTTCTATGAACTTATCCAGAGCAGCACTGATCTGTCTCCTTTCTATGTTTACACGCAGCAGCATTAGGCACAGAGGCACAATTCTGCTGTTTTCTGATTGTAGAAGCAGCTGTAGTGTTACTGTGATGGCTGTGCAGAGTGAAATTGTTGCAGGACCCTTATTCTGAAGACCATCTAATGTAATGATACAACCCCTTTAATGCCCAAGAGCTCAATTTTTGTCTCATCTGGCCACAGCACCGTCTCCCAATCACTCAGAGAATCATCCAGATGTTCATTGGCAAACATCAGATGGACCTGCACATGTGCCTTCTTAAGCAGGCGGATCTTGCGAGCACTGCAGGATGTTAAAGCATTACAGCGTAATGCGTTACCAATGGTTTTCTTGGCGACTGTGGTCCCAGCTGCCTTGAGATCATTAACAAGTTCCTCCCATGTAGTTTTAGGCTGATCTCTCACCTCGATCAAAGATACCCCACGAGATGAGATTTTGCATGGTGCCCCAGATCGATGTCGATTGACAGTCATTTTGTATTTTTTCCATTTTCTTATTATTACACCAACAGTTGTCTCCTTCTCACCCAGCATCTTACTTATGGTTTTGTAGCCCATTCCAGCTTTGTGCAGGTCTACGTAGAGGTTAGAGTCTGACTGATTGAGTCTGTGGAAAGGAGTCTTTTATAAAGGTGACTATTTAAGATAGCTGTCTTTAATGCAGGTAACTAGTTGACTGGGAGTGCCTAACTGGTCTGTAGGAGCCAGAACCCCTAATGGTTGGTAGAGGATCAAATACTTATTTCTCTCGGCAAAATTTATAAAAATATATATATATATATATAATTTATACAATGTGATTTTATGGCTTTTATTTTGGACAGTCTATCTTTCAATGTTAAAATTAACCTAAGCTTAAAATTATAGACTGTTCATGTGTTTGTATGTATAAGGTTGTGTTTGTGTTATATATTTAAAAATATATATATATATATATATATATATATATATAATATATATATATAATAATATATATATATATAATAAAATTATATTAAAACACATGGCGGTTTTCACCTTGGAAGATCGATTTCCCGCCAAAAATTTTTCTGCCCGCAGCGAGTTTTCCCAAGGTATGGGTTTAACCAAGTTCCCGGTTTTCAAGGGGAAGGGCCAGTCTGGCAAGGGTAACCCGGAAATTAATTCTAGGGGGTAAATTTAAAAAGTTGCCCCAGCTGCTTGTTTTAACTCCCGAAAGGCCCGTTAAAAAGTTGGTTTCAAATGTACCAAGGGGAGCGTTGGGTCACAGTCATTTGGGGGGGGCCGTTTTTAAAGGCCCCTTTCCTAGGGGGAGGGTTTTCCCGGGGGCTTTTCCCCCCTAGGAAAGGGGGAAAGCCAGGGCCCCAAAGGGCTTTTTTGTACAAATGTGAGACATTTTGTGTGGGGCCCGGGTAGTAGACCCGACCCTGCTAGAGAGGGGCTCTCTGTAAAGTTTAGTTTTGGGGTGGACGGGCCTTAGGATTTATTTTTTTTTGCTGTATATGTTTTGCCCGGTTGAAAAAATAAAGATTCGGAGGCCAGACTTCAAGAGAATCCTGTGTTTGACTTGCTGTTCCGTTTACCAAAGCGGGGTAAAACCCGAGCGGGGGTGTCCCCCGGGGGCCAAAGATGGGGATTCCGACCCCCCATGAGTGAACGCCCTTTTCTTTTGGGGGAGGAAAGCAATGGGCCAACATCCCACCTCAGGAATGAAACAGTTAAAGGGGAAATGGCGAGTGGGGCCCAGAATTTGTGCTTTAAGGCAAATTTAATGGGCACAAAAATTTCTGAACCAGTGGACTGGGAATTTTGCCCCAGTGTTGGGGGGTGCTGGGTTAAGTTAAAGGGCCCAGCAGGCCCAAACCCCTTTCTGCCCCTTTTGAAAAGGGGTTTTAATGCATTGGGAAAAAAGGGCTGGTTTCTGAAACCTACAAAGCTGCATAGGGTTGCTACAGCCGCTTTGAAAAAGGCCAGACCCCCCAGCACAAAGGGGCTGAGGTTTTCTGGAAAAAAGGGCGGGGGGCCTTTTTTGAACCTTTTTCCCGCCGGGGAAAGCATGGGTCGCAGGAAAAAAACCAAAGTTTCCCCTGGGGGGGGGGAGGGGGGAGGCATTGTGAGTTAGTACAAAACCCCCGGGACCTCCCGGCCCAAACGGTAAACCCCCCTAACCCTTTCCCCAAACCAAAGCCCTGGTGGGGGAAGGGGGGCCGGATGTGGCTGGGGAGGGAAAGCCTGGGGGGGCAAAAGGCCACCAATTCCCCTTTCCCAAAGGGAAAAACCCCCGACGGGGGAAAAGGCAAGTCAAAAAAAAAACCGGATTTTTTTGTTGCCCGGGGGCAACCCCAACTCTTTTTGCCAAAAAAAGGGGCCCGGTTTTGGCCAGGGGAAAGAAACGCTTGGGAAGGACCCTGGAATTGGAGGGGGGGGGATTTCCCCTTTTTGAGGGTTTATCGGAAATGTTTGGCTGAACAACTCCAAATTTTTTTTTTTGGGCCCAGAAAAAAAACCCTTTTAAAGAGGCCCGACCAGGAAATGGTGAGACCCGTGGTTAAAAAGTTTTGAGACTTGTCGGGGCTGTGCAAAAATGTGCTTGAGATATATGGGAGCCCGCCCCCTGGAAAACATTTTGGCAAAAGATTTCCGATTTTTTCCCGGCCAGTTTTGGGGGCCGAGGTGGGCCCGGTGGGGAGAGCGCCATGTCCCCCGGGGAAAATTTTCCCCCGCAGGGGAAGGGTTTGGGCCCCGCCTTAAAAAGGGGCGGCTGGAAATTTTTCCCTATTTAAAAACCCAAAGAAAAGGGGGGGGCAACTCCCCACTGATTTTGCAGTCCCAATATCCAAAAAGGATTTTTTAAAGTACCCCCCAAAAAAATGGAGTCCCAAGTGACAGACGCCCGTTGTTTCCAAGGGCAACCAACTTCATCCCCCAGGGAAAAGCGCCCCCGCCCGCGAAGGATTTCCAAACTGGAAGGGGGCCCCCAGGCCCGAAGACTCCAGGAAGCAGTTTCCGGGCCGTTTGGGGTGGGACGGCAAGTCTAAGGGGCTAATGAAATTTTATGTGATCACAATTTAAAAAGTTAATTTTTTTTTTTTGAAAAATCCTTTTCTGAACAGGAGGGGTCCCAAAGCATCAGGGCTTTTGGGTTTTCACCAAGTGGGGAGAGGGGGGGGAAAATCCCCAAACTTTATGCAGAAAAACGTTGAAAACGGGGGAAATGAAGGAAGGAAATTTTTCCCAGGAAAGGGGGGTGTCCCCGGGGAAAAAAATTTAAGGGAAAATGTGGGGGAAAAATTAACAACATTTGGAAAAGCAAACTCCACAAAAAGGGGGGAAACAAGCTTTCACGTTTTCCCCCCCCCAAAGGGGAAGGGGTTTTCAGGCCCCCTAGGGAGTTCTGGGAGGGGTGGGGGGGGGGTTGGCCAAAAGAGCGGGAAGGGGGTAACCCTGGGGTCCCCAAGGGTGGTTAAACCATCATCACCAGGGAAAGGGGAGGGGCCAATGCCCCAACCCAAAATTTTTAATCCCCATGCCCCCCCAGGGGGGGAAAGTCATTGAGATGAATTCCCCCAAAATTTTGATTTTTGAAGGGAAACCAGGGTTTCCCCCAAAAATAAATGGGAAATTTTCCCTTTTACCGGAAACGCACTTTTATGGGGAACCTTGGGGGTTAAGAAAACAGGTTTCAAAAGCGTCCCCCCAAATTTTGGGAGGGGGGGTTTTACAACCGCCCCAAAAGTAGTGCACCGGGGGAAAATTAAAGTCCCGGGTTTGGGACCATATAAACCAAACCAAAACCTTTTAGGGGGATATTTCCCAGGGGTTTTGAACTCCGCTTATTTCCGAGAAAAGGAGGAGAAAATAGGGTTTTTTAACCCTGGGGGTGTTAAGTTTGGCTTAAATTTTTCGGGGTGGGGGACGGGAGGAAATCCCCCCGGGAAAAAGAGTTTGGCCCAAGAAAAAAAATTTTGTTATTTTCCTGTTGAAACCAAATCATTCCCCTTATGTTTAAAAACCCAAAAAATTGGGGCCTTCTGGAAAAAAAGGGGTCAGAAAGGGTTTTAATGTGTTTGAAAAAGCTAAACCCCGCAAGGTGTTCTGGAAAGGGAAAAAGGGTTTGAGACAGAATTTTTTTGGGGGTTTTTTTCCCCTCCGGGATGCGTTGTGTTTTAAAAAAAGGGGTCCAAGGGGAAAAAACATATCCCCAAAACACCCCAAACCTTTGAAAATAGAAAACCCAAGATGGGTAAAGGGGGTAGTTTAACCAGGGTTTTTCCCAAAGGGGCCAGTTTTTACTTAAGGGGGACCAGAGGACCTTTAAGCCCTGCCAAATGCAAAGGGGGTGGGGTTTTAAAGGAGAACAAGTTTTTTCCCGGTGGGGGGGTAAAGGGGGGACCCTTTTTAAAAAGATATGGAGGGAAAAAATCCCCCTTTTGGGGCCCGTAGACACATGGAGGGGAGTAGGGGTGGGGGGAGCACAAGGGTTTTATGTAACAGGGGGTAAAAAGGGAATAACCGATAGTTTGGGATGGGCAGGGTAAGGGAAATGAAGAAATTTTAAAAGGGAGGCATTTTAAAAGGGGAACCCCGGCTTCCCCTGGGAAGGAGCAGGGGGATTTCCCACACAAGGGGGAAAAAATCAGGACAATGCCCCGTGGATATGATCAAATACAGACAAGGGGTTTAACAAGGGCCCAAAGGGAAAAGGGGTTTGTCCCCCCCCAGCCGGGGGGGAAAAAAGTAAAAAATTTTAAAAAACATTTTAAAAGGGATTGGTTTTTTGGGAAAAGGGGCCCCCCCCCCGGGGGGACCTCCCAAAAAGGGCAATGCCCCAAAGCAAGGGGGGGGGCCCCCAAATTTTTACAAGGGAGGGGGGTTTACCCCAAATGCCCGCGTCAAGGAAAAATTTCAACCCCGCTGGGGATGGGGAAAATGGGGCCAAAAAAAATGGGGGTTGGGGGTGGGAAATCCCCCCCGGGGATTGTAGATGAGGTTTCCAAAAGGTCTTTAAATGGAGGAGAAAGGGGCTAGGGGGCCCCCAGGGGGTGGGCCTGCCCGACCAAACAAAAAAATGATTATGATCATTTAGGGGAAAAATGTAATTTGGGGGTTTCTCAGGAAAGGTGATTGCCCCCTGACTGGTCCCTTTTGTAAAGGGAAAAGTCAGACAGATGGTAGGAAAAATGGCGCCCCCTACCGTGGTGGGTGGGTTTTTTAAAGATACCCTAAATTAAAGTTTCCCTTTTTTAGTTTTGTACTTAGTCCAAAAAAAAGCCCCTTTTGGCTCTGTTGGGTTGGGGAAAAGGAAAAGGGTTGTGACCTGGCGGTTTTTCCCCCAAAATATATTTGAAGAGTGCCCGGGAACCTGCATTTGATTTTGGGGGATGGGGCTTCCCCTTTGGGTCCCCCTTAAGCGCGGGGGAAGAATTTTTAGGAAGAGAGGTTACCCCCCGGGCAAAAAAGGTAAAAAAGTTCAGAGGAACCAGTAGTGATTTGATCAGCCGGGCCACAGGGGAAAAAGAGGGAAAAACATAATCCCGGTTAGGGAGGCAAAAATTTTCTTAGCCCTTTTGGTTAAAAATAGGGGTTAACTGGGTTAGCCCAAAAATCACAGGAGCCCGGGGAAAAGAGGGTAAGTAGGAGCCCTTGGGGGGAAAGATCCCGTACTCCTCTGTGGGAAAAAACTGGGGTCTCTCAAAGTAAAACCCGGGTTTCTAAAAGGGCTTGGCCAAAAGGTTTGGGTACCCCAGAATAGTGCCCCCTTTTACCCCCGGGGGGAAGGGGTTTTGCAAGGGGAAAAGGCCCACAAACCTTTTTTCAAAAGGGAAGGGTATGTGGGGGTGCCCACCTTTTGAAGATCGCCATTTCTTTCCGCCACCAGATGTTCTGCAGCAGCTGAAATTTTTCCCAAAGGGTTTTTTACCAAATTTTTGGCTGTCATTGGGAAGGGCCCGCCCGTTGGGAAGGGTAACCGGAAATTTTAATTTCCAGGTGGTAAATTTAAAAAGAGTTTCCAAAAATGCTTGGGCCCAAATTAGAAGGGCGTTTAAATAGTCCCGGTCTTCAGTGTACCAAAGGGGGGGTTTTGGCCTCCCCCGTCAGTGGGGAAAAACGTGTGCAGGGCCCCGCCCAGGGGAGGGACCCTGGGTGCTTTCCCCAAAGGGTTGAGAGAAGCCAGGCCCCAAGAACTATATTTTACGTGTGAGTACAAAGTTTTTTTTGGGGCCGGGGGAGTGGACCCCCGGGGCCCCTGCTAGAGAGGGACTCTCTGTAAAGTTTAGTTTGTGGCCCGGATGGCCCCCAGGAATTTTTTTTGTTTGCCCCGTAAAAAATGTTTTGCCCGTGGTTTTAAGAAAAAGCTGGCGGGGGCCCGACCCTTTAAAAGAATCCTGTTCGAATTTCTGTTCCGTTTACCAAAAGCAGGGGAAACCCCCGAGCGGGGAGTGTCCCCAAGGGCCGGGCCAAAGGATGGCCGGCCCCCCAACATGAGTGAACGCTTACATATGGTGGAGGTATGCAATGGGCACATCGACCTCAGGACTGACACAGTAACTGAAGTTGCGCAGTGGCGCGAGAATTAGTGCATGTATGGCACAATTGTAATGGGCACAAGAGTGCTGAACCAGTGGACTGGTGAATTTTGCACAGTGTTGGGGCTGCGGGGTTAAGTTAAAGGGCCAGCAGCGAAACCACTACTGCTTCTGAAAAGTGACTGTGCATTGGAAGGACTGGTTTGCTGATCCTACAAAGCTGCATAGGATTGCTACAGCCGCTTTGAAATGGCCAGACCCCCCAGCACAGGGACTGTGAGTTTACTGGAAAGAGACACACACAAACAATCTTACATGCACTATATAATGAGACACATGCATGTTTTTCTCACTATCCGACATGAAATCAGAATAAACCTTAACTGTTTTAGGTCAATTAGGATTACCAAAATTATTTATATTTTCCAAATGATGGAATAATATAAGAGAGAGACAGAGAGAATTTTGTAAAGCGTTTTTATTACATTCTGCAAACTCAAAAGTTTACATAGATTTCATTAGTATTTGGTAGCAGTGCCCTTAAACTTTATGACTTGGGTCAAAAGTTTTGAATATCCTTCCACAAGCTTCTCACAATAGTTGGTAGGAATTTTGGCCCATTCCTCCTGACAGAACTGCTGTAACTGAGCCATACTTATAGGTCGCCTTGCTCGCACCTACTTTTTCAGCTTTGCCCATAAATTTTCAAAAGGATTAAGATCAGAGCTTTGTGATGGCCATTCCAAAAGATTGACTTGGTTGTCCTTACGTCACTTTGTAACCAGTTTGGCATTATGCTTCGGGTCACTGTCCATTTGGAACACGTCATCATAACCCCTCTACTAAAAAGCCCACTCAGGACCTATCCTGTGCTGCTAATTACTGACCAGTCTCTAATTTGCCTTTCATCCCTAAACTCTTGGTCTACTCTCACCTAACCCACTAACTCTCTGCAAACTCTCTTCTCGACCCTCTGCAATCTGGTTTCTGCACTTTACACTCCACAGAACTGCTCTAGCTTTAAGCGACCTCCTCACTGCTAAATCTCTGGGCAACTACTTGTTGTTGCTTCTTTGGTTTCTCTGTTGATCACCATCTTCCCTCAGCATGCTCATGCCTTTGGCATTCGGGAACTGTCTCTCTCGGTTTTCATCTTACCCCTCTAAAACCGCTCCTTCAGGTCCATTTTCCAGGTCCCCCTCTATTTTGCTTTTTGGGGTTCCTCGGGATCGGTTTCTGGGCCCTCTCCTCTTTTCACTCCCCCAAAGCCCCCTGCTGGACAAAATTTTCAGCGATTTGGTTTCCATACCATCTCTAATTTGGACACAAAATTTACCCTCTTCCATGACATAAATCCGCTCTGCATAAAAAAACAGGGATGTTGACCATGTCTCAGACATAAAAATTCTCCCTTATCTTAAAACAAAAACTCACTAAAAAACTGAATTTTGTCTCCTGTTAACACCCCGGGGCCCCCCCCCCCCCCCAGAACTGACAGCCCCCCCCCCCCCCCCTTTATTTCTGTTTCCGTGTGTGGTACTACCATAACTCAATCTCTTATCACTGCTATTATTCTTTCTGGTCTTGACTACTTTAACTTCCTGATAATCTCCCCTCACCAATCTGTCCTGAATGCAGCAGCCAGGCCACTACACGGATGCCTCTACCCTGTGTCAGTCACTGCAATGGTTGCCCATTCAGTACAGAATAAAACAGAAACTCATATTCACCCATAAGGGGCTCTCCACAGGCTGCCCCCCCCCCCCCTATTTTCCCCCTCATTCTGTCTACCACCCTACCCGGTCCTTGCTTGCTGATGATTTTGGGATACATGCTCAGTCATCCAAAAACCCCCCCATGCCCGTCTCAAGTTTTTGACGTGCGGGGCACCGTTTCTCTGGAAAAAAACTCCCCCATACAATCAGGACACCCATAACCCCCAAAGCTTAAAGAGTGCCCTGAGAATACATCTTCTTAGGCAGGCCTATCAAGATCCCTAATTGGTAACCCCCTACTTTGTCACACACTCCTGTCACTCTCTATTCTTGGGCACTCACAGGCACTTATCTGTATGTAAGCCACCCCTTATTTATGTAACATGGCTGGACCATTGTGTAAACCGAGCACTTCTCACCCTTCGTCTCACCCATACACCTTAATAGATTGTAAGCTCTTGCGAGCAGGACCCTCACACCTTGTGTCTGATCTGTAAGTAGTTTTTTCTGTATTAAGTTTTTTTGATTGTGCTTATACTCCCTAATTTGTAAAGTGTCGGAATTTTTTGGGCAAAAAAAAAAAAATTATTAATTTTTTGGAAGACCCATTTTTACCCCAAATTTTTAAATTCCCGAATGAGGTCTTGAGATTGCTTCAGAATTTCCACAATATTCTTTCCTCAAAGAGCCATCTATTTTTGAAGTGCACCGGTATGTCCTGCAGCAACACAAACCCACAACATGATGCTGCCAACCCCATGTTTCAAAGGTGGGATGGTGTTCTTAGGCTTCCAAGCTTCTCCCTATTTCCTCCAAACGAAACAATGGCCATTATGGCCAAACCCCTTTTTTCAACAAAAGGGGCATGTCCCCACAAAAGCAGGTCTTTGTTCCGTGGCATTTGCAAAAATTTTAAATTTTGGGTTTTAATGTTTCTTTTTTAGTAATTTTGGCTTCTTCCCGGCGGTGATCTTTTAGCCCCTGTTGAAGTTCTGTTTCACTTGGTAATGAACAAAATTACCCGCTTCGCCAGCCTCTTTTTTAAGGGGTTTTACTTTTGTTCTTGGGCAAAAATTACCGTCGGACCAAAGACGTTCATCTCCCAGAACAGGCCTGTCTCTTCCTTAGCAGTAGATGCTGAACTTTCCATCTTGTTTGTATTGCTATATTGTTTGTACGAGAGGAGGCACCTTCAGGTTTTCTGGAAATTGTTCCCAAAAGGGTGATCCAGACTTGTGCAAGTACACAATTCTCTTCCTGATATCTTGGCTGATTTCTTTAGACTTTCCCATAATGTTACACACAAAAGCAGTGTGTTTCTAATGTGCATTAAAAAACTTTCACAGCTGTATCTCTAATTAAATGTTGCCAATAAACTTATCAGAAGCTTCCAAAACATGAAATCATCATATGGGCTGTCCCAAATTGTTTAAAGGCATAGTAATCCTAGTGTATGTAAACTTTTGACTTTGCAGAAAGTAATAAAAAGGTCTCAAATTCTGTCTCTCATTATTCTGGCATTTGGCAAATATAAATAATTTTGGTAATCCTAATTGACCTAAAACGGGTAAGTTTTCTTCTGATTCCATGTCAGATAGTGAGAAAAACATGCATGTGTCTTATTATATAGTGTATGTAAACTTCAGGTTTCAACTGTGTGTGTGTGTGTGTGTTATATTATGATGATATATATATATATATATATTATATAATATATACACACACACACTCAAGATATATATACATACAGTATATGTGTGTATATATATGTATTCTCACACACCTATATATGTATATCCTCACCGACACATAACTCCACAGACACAATCAAAGATTGTCTGAAAATAAAGGTAGGGTAATTAAAAAGTCACATGAATTATTCTCATGTACAGGGTTTGGTTAAAGACAAAACCAAAAAAAAAAAAAAAAAAAAAAGAACTCCCCGTTTTTTACACAGTCAAGTCGAAATCTTCCTGACACACCTGCCATCACCGGTAGCCCCCCTTTGTTCCCTTCGTCACATAAGTTTTAACTCTATTGATAAACCTCTTTACTTGTGCTGTTGTAAAACTCTCTTTGTTGTAACGGAAATAATAAGTCAGATCTGACAAAGGGTACCGATGGTTGGTGTGCACCTGGCATTAAAGCTACAGGGACAAATAGTATACTTGAATTTTTTTCCTAATAAATTATTGCAAAATTCATTTTCGCCCAAGTACACCATTCTGTTTTTATACACTAATTAAATAAAGAGGTAATGTTTGAAGCAAACGAAAGAAACAAAAAATTTATGACTTACAGGAGCTCCAGGAAAATGATCAGAAAGCTCATAGGGTTCCTCTGGAATCCAGTAACCACATTCTAGAGACCACAGCACCTTTATCAAAATAGAAAATTTGTGTTATAGTATTAAAAAAAGAAATTAAAGTATTTAATAATGACTTTAAGGCAAGGTCTAAACAGCAAATGTCAAAATCCAATGGCCTTTTGATATTCCTGGACCACAGCAGGACTGCAGTGTTTGGTACAGGTTTGCGCAAGAGCCGCAGTAGGTTTTTGGATTGTTTGTCGGCCAGGGGCATAGCTACAGGGGGTGCAGCGGTAGCAGTCGCTACCGGGCCCTGCAGCAACAGGGGGCCCAGAAGCCCTTCTGCCACATAAGAAGACACCAGTATTGTAAATTGGCGCATGGTAACTGGGGGGCCCCATTTCGCTTTTTGCACTAGGGCCCAAGAGCTTGAAGTTACGTCTCTGTTGTCGGCCCCATACAATTGAATGTATGGGAATCTGACGGGAATCCAGTGGAATCCTGCAGAATATACAATGTTGCATATTCCGCCGGATTTTAAAACAGATGGTAAAAAATATGTGCTGTACAGACTTCAGCACAGATTTTTGATTGCCGTCTATGTAGCACAGGACACCGTCTGATTTTTGGCGGATTCAAAATACTGAATCCACCGGAAAACCTGTGCTGTGTAGACCTAGCCTAAAAGTAATACGTTTGCAGTATTGTAAATCTTTAAATCCGATTAGTCAGTTTTACCAAGGCTACATACATAACCACCAACATGAATCATTAAAAGTGGTTTTCTGAGATTTGAGAGTAATTTTGTAGGACATCAATAGTGAAACAACATACTTAATCTTGGGGAAAAAAAAAAGTATCCATTGTCAGCAGCAGAGATCTCTGTATTATATTTTCTGCTTAAAATTATGAATGCTAACAATTTTTTTTTCAGATTAGAGCTATTTAAAAACGCCTGTATCATTAGACAACTATAAAATGCTTATAATGGATTAAAGAAGAGGCCACTGTGAAATCCACCTAAAGCAGATTCCAAAATTTTGACAGTCCTTCTAAACAAGGATATGTGGATTGGTCTTTGGTAGCAGAGCTCTGTCCGGTGGCTCTACTCTAGTCAATGCTATTGAAAAGGCTTTCAGAAAAAAAAAAAAAAAAAACACAAAGGGCAGTTGGCTACATAATTTCAAGGGCGATGTGATGCAGTACACATGTTATACAACATCTTTAAGAAAAATAAAAAAAAAACATGCCATTATCTCATCAAGTTCTGGGACACACTTATTTAGTAACCAATTAAGCGGAGTACATTTTGCTTGGAAACCACTCACTCTCAGGTCATGGGAGATCTAACAAATTTCTCTGCTTTGGAAGGAATTAGCACCAATTGTCACTGATTTATGCCTAGCTTTAAAAAAGCATGTGAAACTCTGCAACTCAGCTAGTGATGGTTAATTGGTGGCACAAGCAAAATAAACAATACTGCTGTCATTAGGAAAGAAAACACATTGATGTCAGAGATTAATGACATGATGCACACTAGTGGTTACTAAGACATGCAATCATCTTGTAATGGTTTTAACATGATTTAAAGAACACAGCAATTTTATTGTTTGCTTTAACCCTGTTCACCATCATTTGGTAGTTTTAACTATAAAGAATATGCCCTGAAAGTGTCTACTATCTAAACAGAAAACAGAATTAACTTACCCGCATTTTTGGTTGAAATTAAACAGGTCAAAAAGTTTCATTTAAAATTATGCCAACACTTGTCTCCTCACTCCAAATGGGAAAAAAGAACTAGGCACAATTAGCTGTAAATATAGGAGGAGGGAAGTGATAAAATGTGAAGCCTTCATAATAATCCAGCTCATGTATAGGTAAGGGGCTAATTGCTTTTTTTGGTTTGTTTTTCACAATTTGCAATTTTGTTTTGTTTTTTTATTGGTTGTTGAATTCTTTTTAATGGAGAGAGTTCCACAATGCATCATGCCATGATTAAGGGCAGAACACATGAAACACGCAAGCTTTTAATGCACTCCTGGTTTTTAAATGGTGTATCTATAATAAAGATTACTTTCCTTATATAGGAAGCTGGGTTAAGGCACGTTTTTCCTCTATGAAATGCCAGGATTTGTGGCCACAGGAAACCACAGAGGTTTCAATTTATGAATCTTTCACACTCAGGTTTGGTATGCCAAGGTTGGTAATTTATATTTGAGAACATGGCGATCATAATTCCAGGCTATGAGACTACTACATGGCAGTAATGATGCAAGCTAAAATTATCCTCTGCATGTAAATAGCCCGTTGCACAAGCGAAAGGGGCCTGTTTGTGTTCCTGATGGATTGGGGGATTGAATCCTTCCTGGGTGTGCTTATGTCCTTTCCCCTAAAATGAATAACTTCAAAAGAAGCATCATTTCTTTCATCACAGGGATCTTTCAGGACTGGAAGAACACTTTAAAAACAAACAACCTATAATAGTATGCTTACCAGGAGCATATGTGCTCATTACTAGTAAAGTAAATGAGATTTTAGGAAAGTCTGCATGACCATTGATTTAGAATCTGCTGCATTTCTATAATTTGGTAGATAGGCTGCAGGTTTGTTGCAGATGTTTACTATTTTAATGTGAAAGTCAAACATTCCAAGAAATCAGCAATTACACTCTATGCTTGTGAATTTTGCTGTGGTAACACTGCAAACAACTTTATACATATACATACATATACACAAACACACACATAAATACATATACACACACTGCTCAAAAAAAATAGAGGGATCACAAACACCACAAAGTATCTCCAAGCCACTCACAGTTCTGTGAAGTTAATTTGCTCAGTTATGAATTAACACAGATTGTGAAATTCTCCTGCTATAGTGCAAATGGAACAGACAACTGAAATGATAGGCAATTAGCAAGACATCCTCTATTAAGGAGTGGTTCTGCAGGTGGTAACCACAGGTCATTCCTCTGTTCTTATCCTTATTGGCTGTTTTGGTTACTTTTTCATTTTGTCATTACCACTGGAAGTAGCATAAGTCATTGTCTACAACCCACAGAAGTTGCTCAGGTAGTGCAGCTCATCCAGAACTTTGAGATTCTTAGTTCACACGTTTTGATCAAAAAATGCTTAAGCCACTAAGCATTTTTTGATCAAAACGTGTGAACTAAGAATCTCACAGTTTTTTCATGTATTGTAGATAGCATAAATGCTTCTTTAGAGGTTTCCATGTATTGTATAGCCCTTTTAGCAGTTGGTGTGCCACTGGTAATGGTATGCGTATATATATATATATATATATATATATAGATATATATATATATATATATATATATATATATATATATATGCTGCAACCATGTCAGTGGCACCCAGGTTCACATTGTGTTTTTCAGAAATGTTTTTTTGTGCAGAACTATACGTTCTTGGCATATATTGCTTTAAATCTATAGAGGGAGGAAGGGATGCCTCCATTTTGGTTTCTTGCACCCCGCCCACCTCCACAGGCTGTTATGCCAGTGCAGTATGCTTGCAAGGTTGGTGTTTTTTTATTTTTCTCTCTGAATTATGGAGGACGGTTGACCAAATGAGAAGTCTGAATTTGGCTCTATTGAGAGGTAAAGATAGCGTAGGACCACGCGCCTTGAGATCCCGTTGTAAGCCGTTGGTTGGCTTAAGCATTTTTTTTATCAAAACGTGTGAACCAAGAATCTCAAAGTTTTTTTAATGTATGATAGATAGCATAAATGCTTCTTTAGAGGTTTCCATGTATTGTATAGCTCATCCAGAACGGCACATCAATGCGAGTTGTTGCAAGAAAGTTAGCTGTGTCTGTAAGCACAGTGTCCAGAGTAGGAAGCAGATACAAGGACACAGGCAAGTACACCAGGGATGTGGAGGGAGCAGTAGGAGGGCAACAACCCAGCCACAGAACCACTATCTTCTTCTTTGTGCAAGGCGGAACAGGAGGAGCAGTGTAAGAGCACTGCTAAATGACCTCCAGCATGCCTCTTATATCCATGTGTCTCCTCAAACTGTCAGAAACAGACTCCATGTGGGTGGTATGAGGCCCAACATCCACAAGTGGGTGCTGTGCTTATAGCCTAACATCGTACAGGGCGATTGGCATTTGCTAGAGAACATCAGGATTGTCAGATTTGACATTCACAGATGTAAGGAGGTTCACACTGAGCACGTAACAGAGTCAGGAGATGCCGTGGAGAACGTTATGCTGTCTGAAACATTTTCCAGCATGACTGGTTTGGTAGTAATGGTGTGGGGAGGCATTTCTTTTGAGTACCGCACAGCCCTCCATGTGCTAGCCAGATACCATTTGATACCAGGATGAGATCCACAGACCCATTGTGAGACCATATGCACGTGCAGTGGATCCTGGGTTCTTTCTGATGCATGACAATCCTAGGTCTCAAGTTCCCCAGACCTGAATCCAAATCGAGGACATCTGGGACATCATGTCTCATTCCATCCACCACAGACTGTCCAGTTGACTGATGCTTTAATCCAGGTCTGGGAGGCGATCTGTCAGGAGATCATCCGCTCTCTCATCAGGAACATGTCCAGGCATTGTAGGGAGGTCATACAGGCATGAGAAGGCCACACACCTGGTCTTAAGGCATTTCCACTGAAGTCTGATCAGCCTAAAATTTGATTTTCCACTTTGATTTCAAGTATCATTCCAAATCCAGACCTATATGTGATACCAATTTTGATTTCCATTGATCACTTTTATGTTTTATTATTCCCAACGGATTCCACTATGTAATGAATAAAGAATTGCAAAAGGAATATTTTATTTATTCATTGATATCTAGGATGTGGTATTTTAGTGTCCCCTTTATCTTTATTAGCATTGTGTGTGTACTGTACATAACGATGTCTGATGGAATATTCATTTTGCCGATTTGTGGTGCTTCCATGGGGACCCCTTTTCACCACCCCTATCCAATTTGTACATGTCTCTATGGGAGGAACGTTTCCTTTTTAGTGAGAGTAATATTTTTTCCTCCTACATAGTATGGTATGCAAGGTACATTGACAACCTGCTCCTTATGTGATGTGGAGATCAGAGGTCGGCAGAATGTTTTGCGACTTACATTTACTCTATGAACTTAAAATTTACCTATAATTTTGAAAGAAGGAACATTAATTTTTTGGAGGTCGCATTGATAGGACAAGCTGGCAAAAATATCCAAGTTATTCCCTTTAGAAAGGATACAGCAGGCAACACAATATTGCTAGCTAACTCCTGTCAAAGGAAGAATGTAACAGAAAATATACCAATAAGAGAACTTTTTCGTACAAAACTAAATTGTTTGGACCCAAATATATATAAAATCACAAGAACAAATGGTTTGTGATAGCTGAGAGCATGTTTTTATCAGATAAAATTTTGCAAAAATTGGTCAGAGTCTCCAATATTGATTGAGGAAATCTATTAAAATCCAGCAACAATAAGAGCAAGTACATCAAACCAGCCATTAATTTTTCTACCACCGACAATCCACAATTCAAGGAGATCACCAAAGTAGTGAAACATCACTTTCCTTTACTCTTAAATTTTAAATTTGTTGTCCATGAGGCACCCACTTTGGGTTCTCATATCTACTAGCCTTTTCTCCAGTAGTTCCTCCCAGGAATCAAATTGGTTACAAAATTATTATTATTATTTAATTTTAGAGCGCCATTGATTCAAGGGTGCTGTACAAGAGGATAACAAACATAACATAAGTCAAATAAGTTCAATGCTGACAGTATGTGACAATCAACTGGCACAGAGGGAAAGAGAACCGTGCCCGCGAAAGGTTTACAATCTACAAGGAAGAGGGAAAGTGTTAATAGGCTATCCTGAAAAGAAGGGTTTTCAGGTTGCTTTTGAAGCTGGTGAAAGTGGAAGAGAGTCTGATGTGTTGGGGCAGTGAGTTCCAGAGTGTGGGGAAAGCACAAAAGAAATCTTGGAGACAGTTGTGTGAGGAGCTGATAAGAGGAGAGCAGAGAAGAAGGTCCTGTGAGGAGTGGAGATTGAATTAGGGGAAGTATCTGGAGATTAAGGCAGAGATGTATGGAGGGGAGAGGTTATGGAGAGCCTTGTAGGTCATGGTTAGCAACTTGAAGTGAATTCGCTGGGCAGCCAGTGCAGGGATTGGCAGAGGGGAGAGGCAGAGGAGTAGCGAGGAGAGAGGTGGATAAGACGAGCAGCAGAGTTGAGGATGGATTGAAGGGGAGCAAGAGTGCTAGACGGGAGGCCACAGAGAAGGATGTTGCAGTAGTTTAGGCGGGAGATGACGAGGGCATGGACCAGCATTTTTGTAGAATCAGGGTTGAGGAATGAGCGGATTTGTGAAATATTTTTCTGGTGGTAGCGGCAGGCAGAGTTGAGCGTTTGGATGTGTGGTTTGAAGGACAAAGCGGAGTCAAGGGTTATCCCAAGGCAGCGGACTTGCGGGACCGGTGACAGTGTGAAGCCGTTGACTGTAATAGAGAGATCAGGTGGAGGGATGGAGTGGGATGGTGGGAAGATGATGAATTCAGTTTTCTCTACATTAAGTTTTAGGAGACGGGAGGAGAAGGAGGATATGGACGACAGACAATCTGGGATCCGGGACAGTAGAGAGTTGGTGTCTGGGCCAGAGATGTAAAGTTGGGTGTCATCATCATACAGGTGGTATTGAAAGCCATGTGATGCTATGAACTGACCCAGACCAAGAGTGTAGACAGAGAAGAGTAAGGGACCCAGGACTGACCCTTGGGGGGACACCAAGAGGTCAGAGAGGTCAAGAGCAGGAGGTGGGGCGAGAGTGAGAGACACTGAATGTCCGATCAGCGAGGTATGAGGAGATCCAGGAAAGGGCTGAGTCCTTGATGCCAAGGGAGGAGAGGATTTGTAGCAGCAGGAATGGTCACCAGTGTCAAAGGCAGAGAATAAGTCTAAGAGGAGAAGGATCGAGTAGTGACGTGAGGCTTTAGTGGTTAATAGGTCATTGGTGACCTAGGTTAGGGCGGTTTCAGTAGAGTGATGGGATTGGAAACCAGATTGTAGTGGGTCAAGAAGAAAGTTGGAGGACAGATGGGAGGACAGTTGAGGATAAACATGTTGTTCGAGGAGTTTGGAAGCAAATGGAAGCAGTGAGATGGGGCGATAGTTGGACAGAGAGGAGGGGTCGAGAGATGGTTTCTTTAGGATGGTAGTGATGGTGGCATGCTTAAAGGAGGAAGGGAAGATACCAGAGGTTAGCGATAGGTTGAAAAGGTGGGGGAGGGTTGGGATGATAACATTAAAGTCAGGGATGAGGTGGCATGGCAGTGGATCAAGGTTACAGGTAGTGAGGTTGGATTTGGAGAGTAGAGAGGAGAGCTTGTCATGAGTGACAGTGGAGAAGCAAGTTAGTGGGGAAGTGCAAGGTGAAGGTAGAAGGGCTGGCGGTGGGGTCGATGTGGGCGAAAGGGGACAGTGGGGTGAAGTTTTCTCTGAGGAGGTTGGTCTTGTTTAGAAAGTGGGTGGAAAAGTCGTCTGCTGAAAGGAGAGATGGGGGCGGGGATGCTGGTGGACGGAGAAGAGAGTTGAAGGTGTTGAATAGTTGTCTGGGGTTGTGAGACAGAGAGGATATGAGATTGGTGAAGTAATCCTGTTTGGCTGAGAATGCAAACTTAAATGTGTGTAGTGATTGTTTGTATGAGGTGAAGTCGTCGGTGGACCGGGTTTTCTTCCAGCGGCGTTCCGCAATTCTGGAAGTTCGCCTCAGCTGTTTAGTGAAGTCTGTGTGGAAAATAAGGGTTTCCACAAACGTGGGCATGTAATTTCTACAGCGTGCGATTATGCTCTTAAAGGGGTTTTGCCACGAAGCAAAATTGATGTGGGAAGCTTGCAACTGAAATAACAAACATTTTCACCATTCATTATTATTAAAAATTCTGCACAGTTTTTGTTTTAGCTGCTCCTTTAGTGATCCATTGTTTACAGCTCATCTCCAGGGGATACGACCAGGGCTGAGAGTTCCTCAGTCCTGGTCAGACATGCTCAGATATCACCTCTCTTCTCAGGCAGCTACTGAGTGTTCAATCCCCAGGTGCTGTCACTCTACAGTCATGGCCAAAAGTTTTGAGTGACACAAATATTCTATTTTCACATGATCTGTTGCCCTCTGGTTTTTCTGTGTGTTTGTCAGATGTTTTTATCACATACAGAAATACAAGTGCAATCATATTATGATTAACAAAAGCTTTTATTGACAGTTAGAATGAGTTAATGCAGCAAGTCAATATTTGCAGTGTTGACCCTTCTTCTTCAGGACCTCTGCAATTCTCCCTGGCATGCTCTCAATCAACTTCTGGACCAAATCTTGACTGATAGCAGTCCATTCTTGCACAATCAATGCTTGCATTTTGTCACAATTTGTTGGTTTTTGTTTGTCCACCCGTCTCTTGATGATTGACCACAAGTTCTCAATGGGATTAAGATCTGGGGAGTTTCCAGGCTATGTTTTGTTCCCTGAGCCATTTAGTTATCACCTTTGCTTTATGGCAAGGTGCTCCATCATGCTGGAAAAGGCATTGTTGATCACCAAACTGCTCTTGGACGGTTGGGAGAAGTTGCCCTTGGAGGAGATTCTGGTACCATTCTTTATTCATGGATGTGTTTTTAGGCAAGATTGTTAGAGAGCCGATTCCCTTGGCTGAGAAGCAACCCCACACATGAATGGTTTCTGGATGCTTTACAGTTGGCATGAGACAAGACTGGTGGTTTCGCTCACCTTGTCTTCTCCGAACAAGCTGTTTTCCAGATGTTCCAAACATTCGGAAAGGGGATTCATCAGAGAAAATGACTTTACCCCAGTCCTCAGCAGTCCACTCCCTGTACCTTTGGCAGAATATCAGTCTGTCCCCGATGTTTTTTCTGGAGAGAAGTGGCTTCTTTGCTGCCCTCCTTGACACCAGGCCTTGCTCCATGAGTCTCAGCCTCACAGTGCGTGCAGATGCTCTCACACATGCCTGCTGCCATTCATGAGAAAGATCTGCACTGCTGGTAGCCCGATTCCGAAGATGAAACACTTTTAAGAGACGGTCCTGGCGCTTGCTGGTCTTTCTTGGGCACCCTGGAGCCTTTTTGTAAACTATGGAACCTCTCTCCTTGAATTCCTTGATGATGCGATAGATTGTTGACTGAGGTGCAATCTTTCTAGTTGCGATACTCTTCCCTGTTATGCCAGTTTTGTGCAGTGCAATGATGACTGCACGTGTTTCTTTAGAGATAACCATGGTTAACAGAAGAAGTGTCCAGTGGTGTGATTCTTACTTATTCATGATAGATTGATCACCAGTCCTGTCCTCATCAACACCCACACCTGTGTTAATGGAGCAATCACTGAAACAATGTTAGCTGGTCCTTTTAAAGGGCAGGCCTGCAATGAAGTTGGTGTTGGGAAAAAGTTCATTTTCTAGGCAACTATTGACTTTGCAATTAATTGCTGTTAAGCTGATCACTCTTTATAACATTCTGGAGTATATGCAAATTGCCATTATAAAACCTGATGCAGTAGACTTTGTAAAAATTAACATTTGTATCATTCTCAAAACTTTTGGCCATGACTGTACTC
The DNA here is from genome assembly GCA_025379985.1 of Phyllomedusa bahiana. Classification (NCBI taxonomy): domain Eukaryota; kingdom Metazoa; phylum Chordata; class Amphibia; order Anura; family Hylidae; genus Phyllomedusa; species Phyllomedusa bahiana. The sequence goes on from JAODAL010000338.1 coordinate 128,366, forward strand.
CCATCCTCTGTACTCCTTAGTCAATAAAAAAAGAAACCTCAATGAGGTATGTGCATTGATAAAGAGGAAAAAAAACAGGTTTGGTTCCTGCAGGGATTTGGACCCTTGCGCCAGGAGGCAAAAGCTTTACCTCTCAGCTACTCGCAATGCTTTACATAAACAGACCTTTCTTTGACTACAAAGAGGAAAGGCCTGGTGATGTCATCCTGCTGGGTCACATGATATGCAATTCAAACAAATCACACACACCTCCTTCTGAGCACAGAGAGGTGAAGAGCTGGATGCAGGAGGTATGAAATGAGATCGTGACAAAACCCCTTTAAAACGCTTTAATCTTTGTTTACCTCCTACAGCAATGATACAACTTTTCAGGTAAAATCTTACATTAACTAATATATATATATATAATCAGTGGCAATATGTGGGGTGCACAACAGACCAACTAAAAAGAAGGATACGTAGACTAAAAAGAAGGACACTTCGCCCAGGTACATTCAGGTTACATGTCAATTTAGGAAAACACCAGGAAAAAGTATTGAACACGCTTACTGAAATGTACTTAATACTTTGTGCAAAAGCTTTTGCTGGTGATAACCGCTTCAAGACGCCTCCTTTATGGAGAAAATAGTAGCATGCATTGCTCAGTTGGGATTTTGGCCCATTCTTAGGGTATGGCGCCGCAATACGCCAGGTGTTTTAGGAGTCGCGCTGATTGCGGTACTTAGCATGGAGGGCCCAATTACGCCGTGTGGACGGGGGCGGGGCGGGAGCGGGGAGTAAGAGGGGGGCCGGCACTTCGGGGCCATTGACTACATGCTAGCGGCGCGAAAACGCCGTAGGTGACAGTCAATTATCTCCCGCCGGGGCCCCCCCCCCCCCGGGGGGAAAGGGAGAATCCATAGTTCTCTATGAGAATGTAAATTACCGAAATGAATAGCTTTTTTCGGCCCGAAATTTGGCGCCTTGGGCGGTAATTAGGGCCCCCGAAAAAGGCCCTTTTTAAAGCCGTTGGGAACAGGGCCTTGGGGTTTATGGGCCGCAATACGCCAGGTGTTTTAGGAGTCGCGCTGATCGCGTACTCCTGAGCATGGAGGGGGGGGGGCATTACTCACAGCGAAAATAATTGATGTCATTTATCGCCCCGTGCGTATAATACAATCGTATTGTACACGTGGGGGGACGAGGCGTAATGCAAATTTCTCTATGAGAGCTATGGATTACCATAATTGTGGGGAGCATTTCGCCGTGTATTAAGCACAATACGTGGATAAATACGCCCCAATATAAGCCATGTGAACATACCCTTACACACAGTCTTCAAATCCTGAAGGTTCAATTACGGTTCTCTTGGAACCAAAAGGTGTTCCTATTGAATATTATGCCACAACAAATTAACCAGACAAATCAGGCAACTGATGTTACATGTACTTACAGCCGCTAGGTGTTTAATTGCAAGGAATTGTAAAAAGACACTTCTACCCACCACGACAGAACTTTATGACAGGTTGAGAGATGTACGAAAAATGGAGTACTTGACAGCACTACCCAATAACAAAGTGGAGCTCTTTAACCTCTTAAGCCCCAAGTCTGAAACTTACTTAATGAACAAAAAAATTTTTGTAGTTTTTGCCTCCCTGCATTTCAACAGTCAGAACAGAACTGATGCAGTTGTATGAGAACTTGTTTTATGCAGGAGAGCTATTTTTGGGGGGCACAGTTTAAGTTTACAAATAAATGGCTGCAAATTGTTTTGATTTTTTTTTTTGTTTAGGATTTTTTTTTTTACTCCATTCACATTTCACACAAAATAACCTATTAATTGAATTCTACAGGTTATTACGGTCGTGTAGATACCCAATATATGTAGTGTTTTCTGTATGTGTAATGTATGCACAATAACTTCATTAAATAATTTTTATTTTTAAGCTTTTATTTTACTTTTTTTAATCCCTTCAAGGGATAACTAACTTTTTTTTTTTACACTATGTAATGTGTAAGCATACATGAATATGCTAATACATTACCTTCTGTGTCATATTGACACAGGCAGCAGTCAGGGCAGCACACAGAGTGCCCTGAATGCAGGCTTACTATACAGACAGCCCTGGGGATACTCTAGGGCCCCAGGGCTGACTGTACAGATGTTCCCCTGCTCCATCGGCTCACCGGGAGGCCAGAACACCTTTTGGAGCAGGGGAATACCCATTGATTATGCCGTAGTCATGGACTGTGGCAATCAAGGGGTTAAGCACCGGGGATCGGTTAAATACAGCTCTGTTCCTGGCGCTAGGAGCCGCCAAACTCCTTTAACGACCTGCAACATCTGACATCTAAAGTCGGTGGGCAATCGTTACGGAGATAAACCTATATGGTCTACATGGGATTGCTTTCTCATAGAAAATGAAGCCATGGGAATGGGGCTGACATAAATGTATTCATTAGTGGCTGGGAGTTTTGACTTTCTTCACCCATATCAACTAATGTGTCTGTCTTTGTCCTTGTTTTGTGTGCCCTACCAATGGCAGAATTTAACTTAATTGATGTGTTTTTTTTGTTTTTTTTCATCTTTGGGGGGAAAATGTAATGATTACATGGAGATGCGGTTGATTTTTCATGCCATTTGTGAGAAAAAAAAAAGAAAAACACAGAATCTCCCCCACCCCTCCTTTCCCTCAACATAAAGGACATAGTTTAAACTTAGAAAAGCTTCCATACACAGACATTCCGTTTTGTTTCCTAGGATGTATAGACTGTGATATCCATCAAGTAATGTCCGTCCGAGTCCATCTTTCTGAATATGTTATGAACAGTGGTTCTATTCCATACAAATATAAAGGTTTTCGGGTACATAGTACATTTGTGCCAATACCAGAACCTGAGCAGTAGTACATGTCTATTGCAAATTAAAAATCCTGTCTTAGTATATATGGAGATACCAGGCCTGGGACATTCAACCAGTTATTCCATAGCTTATAGAACTTATCAATGTTATCCCTTTTCTGATAGATACCCTACTCTAAAGTGATAAGCCAGTTTACTTTCTTAAATTCAGATAAAAAACAAAACAAAAAAAAAAACAACCCATAAGGTCCCATGGACTTCTATGAACTCTGAGCTTTAGTTCCTTCCATAGATTTTCTATTGGATTCAGGTCAGGTGATTGGCTGTGTCATTCTAGCAGCTTTATTTTCTTTTCTCTGAAACCAACTGTTTGTGTGTTTGGGATCATATATTGCTGAAATATCCGCTCATTTCATCTTCATCATACTCGTAGATGGCAGCAGATTTCAATCAAAAATGTCTTGGTACCTGTGTCCATTGATTCTTCCTTCTCTTATATGAAGTTTGCCAGTGCTGGATGCGAAAAAGCATCTCCACACCCTGATCTTTCCATCTCCAAACTTCACGGTTGGTATGGTGCTTTAGCGGTGATTTGCAGTGCCTTTTGGCCTCAAGACATAGTGTGTATTATGGCATCCAAAGAGTTCAATTTTGGTCTCATATGACCAGACAATATTCTCCCAGTATTTCACAGGTTTGTCTAAATGTTTTTGAGCAAACTTTAAATGTTCTTGAACATGCTTTTTGTTCAGCGATGTAGTCTTCCATGGCCTGTATGCATACAGGCCATGGAGGCATTACACACGGTTTTCTTTGAAACAATTGTACCTGCTGATTCCAGCTATTTCTGTTGTCCTACACAGGTGTTTCTTGGCTCTTTGACAACTCTACTGCTAATTTTGACTCCTGTCTGAAATTTTACGGAAAGCCCCAGGTTTATGGTGAAATGATGTTCTTTCCACTTCCAGATTATGGCCTCAACAGTGCTCACTGGAGCCTTCAGTAGTTTAGAAATTCTTCTATAAATCAATGTCTTCAGAATGTTCTGCAACAACAAGGTTGAGAAGGTCTTGAGACAGCACACTGGTTGTACCCATGAGATGTTTCTTGTGTGGCACCTTGGTAATGAGACACCTTTTTATAGGTCATCAGTTGAACCAGCGGATATTATTTCTCAATAAGCGGTGGGATTGCTTTCTAATTACTGACAGATTTCAGCTGGTACTATGACTTTTCATGGCTTTTTGCACTGATCTATCTTCATGTGTTCAAGACTTTTTCAGTGTGTTACTTTTCATTACGACATCATTTATGGACATTTATGATTTGATTTCTTCACCTGTGTGAATTGGATGGGTTGTTACCAGTGTCGGACTGGGGGGTCTGGGGCCCACAGGGGAGTTGATCTTGGGGGGCCCACCCTACTGTACGTAAAAATATTACCGGCCTCTCGGACATAAATGCGCCCATTTTACCACATAATACAGTGTGCAAAAAAGAACTGTATTGTGTAGTACAATAGCAAGAGAGTCACATATCTGTCTATCTCACATATCTGTCTGTCTCACACGTCTGTCAGTCTAGCATATCATAGACACAGGGCTAAGTGGCTCCATCCATATCCCCCTCCACCCACATACAATATTCCCCTCCACCCACATACAATCTCCCCTCTACCCACATACAATATCCCCCCTCCAACCCACAATATAATATCCCCCTCCATGTTTCCCTTGGTCACGAACCTCACCACCTTCTAAAATAACCTCCAGCAAGACAGAAAGTGTAACTCCTATCACAGTGTCAGGTGTTCCCTCACTCTTACAGTCAGGGACACATGTACACTACCACTATACTAATGCCAATATAACCTACAACACCGCCATATAGAGACCACATAGAGGTCAGACACCAGCTCAGGTCACATTACAGTGAATACAGCACTGATCCAATTTAGAAGTAAAATAACCCCTGAAAATCAGGGACTCACCAGAGACGTCTTATCTGATGAGTCATTCTTATTCTCTTTTCTTCTGCATCCGTTCCACACCGTCATGATGACTTGTCCCGGCCACAACTCATCCCTGCAGAAATTACACACAAATATCTTAGAATCCTCAATTTTCCAGCACCTCTTTACCCATTCCCACTTCTGTACAAACTGCCCAGGGGTGGGAGAGCGGGTACAAGCCATAACTTAGAGGCCTAGTATCTTGAGGGGTTGGAGGGTGGGGAAAGGACTAACCCCCTGGAGATAATGCAGGAGTTATACCACGGCAGTCTTGAGCGGACTCTCCTTTAGGTAGTATACAGGCAGTTAAGGCCTCCTTTAGGTAGTATACAGGCAGTTAGGGTCTCTTTTAGGGAGTATACAGGCAGTTAGAGGGCTCCTTTAGCTAGTGTGCAGTAGTCAGCCCCCTTTAGATAGTGTGCAGGAAGTCAGGGCCCTCTTTAGCTAGTGTGTAGGTAGTCAGGGCCCCCTTTAGCTAGCCAGGGCCCCCCTTTATGTAGCCAGGGCCCCCCTTTTAGTAGCCATGGGAACCCCCTTTAGTAGCCAGGGCCCCCTTAGCCCCCATAGTAGCCAGGGCCCCCCTTATGTGCCAGGGCCGCCCCCTTAGTTGCCAGTTGGAGGATTGGGCCCCCATAGTAGCCAGGGCCCCCAAGAGTAGTCAGGGCCCCCAATAGTAGTCAGGGCCCCCAATAGTAGCCAGGGCCCCCAATAGTAGCCAGGGCCCCCCTTAGTAGCCAGGTACCCCTTAGATAGTTTAAAAAACAAAAAAAACAACAACCAGTCTCTTACCTGGCTCCAGCTCCCGCTCCTGGCAGGTCCTGGCCGCTCCGTGCTGCCGCCCTGCATAGGCGGCGCGGTGAAGTGACGTCAGCGCGCCGCCTACGTCAGCAGTAGGGGCCGTCGCCCGGCAGGCTGAAGGCTTAGCATCTTCAGCCTGCCAGGGAGATCAGCGGAGCGCAGTGCTAGTGCCGCTGTGCTCCGCTGACACCGCGCAGCCCCGGGAGTTGGGGACATTAGTCCCCAACTCCGGGCCGGTCTTGAGTGCGCTCGGATGCAGGTCCGGGCGTTCAGTGACCGGATGCGTGGCCGGGCCCCGGGGAGTGGCGGCACTGCCTCCGGGGCCCACAGCAGCTCTGGGGGGGGGCTCCACCGGGGGATTCACCGAACCCCGGCGGCCCAGTCCGAGCCTGGTTGTTACCGACATCTGGTAAGGATTTCATGTCAATAGCACCTTCAGAAATATATTCACTTACAAAATTGGTGGTGTGTTTAATATTTTTTTCACACAGCATGTGTGCATATATTATACAGTGGGGAAAATAGATATTTAATACACTGGTGATTTTGCAAGTCTTCCCACCTACAAACAATAGAGAGCTTGGTCATTTTTATTGTACACTTCAACTGTGAGAGACAGAATAAAAAAAAAAAAAAATCCAGAAAATCACATTGTATTTGGTACAGAAATCTTTGTTTGCAATCCCAGAGGTCTGATGTTTCCTGCAGTTCTTGACCAGGTTTGAACACCTTGCTGTAGGGATTTTGGCCCCTCTTCCATAGAGATCTTGTCCAGATCTTTCAGGTTTCGGGACTGTTGCTGGACTACACCGAGTTTCAGCTCCCTCCAAAGATTTTTCCATTCAGGTCTGGAGACTGGCTAGGCCACTCCTGGACCTTGAATTGCTTCTTTTGGCACCACTTCTTATTTGCCCTGGCTGTGTTTTGGGTTATCGTCCTGCTGGAAGATCCAGCCATGAATCACCTTCAATGCTCTTACTGAGGAAAGGAGGTTGTTGGCTAAAATTTTGCGACACATGGCCCCATCTATTCTCCATTCAATACAGTACAGTTGTCCTGTCCCCTTTGCAGAAAAGCACCCCCAAAGTATGATGTTTCCTCTTCCCCCATGTTTCCTGGTTGGGATGGAGTTCTTGGGGTTGTATTCCTCCTTCTTCCTTCAAAAACGTCGAGTGTAGTTGACAGGGCTGTGGAGTCAGCAAGCCGAAGCCACGACTCCGACTCCCGACTCCTTCGTACACGGCGCATGTTTAAGTGATAACTTTACTGTAGTAAAATGGTAACATCAGGCTGTTTACCACCTTATGATACAATAATCAAGCTATTTAGTTAGAACAGACACTGACAAGCAATGTTCTGCTCTTTTGAACACTTGTGGGTAGAGTTGAAGAAAAAGCTGTATTTGTATCCAAGTCCAGTCTGCACCAACATTGGGAACGTGTAGAAGAGACCTGGGATCAGATTTTAGTTAAGATATACTTGAATCTGATTCAGAGCCCAGAAGGATTCAGGCAGAGCTGAAAACCAAAAGGTGGATTTCCCAAATACTTACAAAATAATAGAAATTAACATTTTGCTTTTTAGTAGCAAAACAGTAAATGCAGTTACAGGAAAGAATCTGCAGAACTAAACAGATGCTAAATACTTGCAAGTCACATTTATGTATAAGATAGGTAAGATGACTGTTTATAAAATTACAGTAGCCTCATGTGCAAAGCTGTAGTGGATGGAGAGATATGGAGCCTGAAAGTCACAAGTTCTAAACATTGTTACTAGATTTTGTTCTGTTCAGTGTAAAATATATTTATTGGATTTGACTTTTATGAAACAAAAAAAGTGTCAATATGCAAAACGCAACAGGAACAGTTGGAGGAGTCTCTGAGATTTGTGTCGTGAAAATAGTATTGCCTCCATAAGATCCTGCATACATGACTCTCATGTCTGATATCAAATTTTCCGGGCTAGAGAAGCCTTTCTACACTAACTAGGGGGCAAAGCGTGACCACAGCAACATCTCTAACAATGTCGTGGTATAAAAAGAATTCCTCAGCCAACATCCGTTTTGTACGAATTGGTTGAACTCTCATACTTCTTGAAATCAGCAGTTGAAACATTTTGCTGAAGATTTGTTTGTCATGGGATCTGGAATCTTTTGCCCCTGGGGCAGCGCTTTTGCCCTGCTCCTATCATCAATTACACTCCTTCATGTTAAGGCTGAAGATATGGGAGCAGTAGCACCATGCCAATGCCCTCTTGCTCTTTGCATCGAACAAACTGGACAACTTATTTTTTATTTTGGGAGAGTCTGAGTCGTCCCTTTATGACGGACTCGACTCCCTGCAAAATAGGCACCGACTCAGACTCAACAACTCCGACTCCACACCCAGGTAGATGATTACCGAAAAAGTTCTATTTTGGTCTCAATCTGATCACAAATCAAGTAACATCGACTTTACCTTCTTTCCATCCGCCGTCTATCAACCGGAATGGTCACTGGCAACTCTCAAATGGCTGATATGTTGCTGGTATCATCAGGAAGACCTTGTGTGCCCTACAGGATTTTAATCCATGATGGTGTAAGTGGCGTTTCTACAAATGTGACAGTATTGAGACTGTGGTCCGCAGCCCTATTCAATGATCATTGACCAGGTCTTTCCAGTTTAGTTCTGGAGTCCAATACCTGACCTATTCACAGAATCCATCATTACTCCAACAAGGCAGATTCATTGCATAGCAGCCCCAGACCAAGGAAGAATTGACAGTCATCCTGTGTTTCTAATCCTATACCATTTTTCTAAAATTGCGGCATAACAGTTGTTGCATCTCACCAATCTGCTTGCCTATTGGGTCCTGTAGGCCACATCCCCAGTCCTTGGCAGTCTAAATTTTGTCCCTGTTGTCCGTAGCTCTTTGGTTTGCCCATAGTGTATAATCGTTGAGGAGTATGATGCGTGTTTGACAAGCTGTCCTTTATATAACAAGTAATTAGATTCAAACAGTGCAAGTTAAATAAGGTCGTGAGTAGACAGGGCTTCCTATCAAAAGAAAGGGTGATCAGCAACTACTTAATTCATGCAAAAAAGATGGCTATTTATTTAAAAAATCAAGACAATGATTTTTTTTTTTTTTTTTTTAGATTCTGTTGTCTCATATGTTGAAGTGTAACCATAAGATAAAAATTACAGACCTCCCATCCCATTATTTGCCAGGTAGGAAAAACCTTGCAAAAAATGCCAGTGAGTCAAATACATCAAGTCCCCCCCGACTACCATTGTTCCATAACAGATACATACTCCCCTAGTTCACAAACTAGACTTATCCTGGGGCGTGGCTGACGATTCAAGGCACTAGTGTCACTGCCCCGATGTATAACCAAGTGCCAGCATCCACAGCTGCACAGAGATTCCAGTAAGAAATTTAGGATGAAAATCGTCTAAATAAAAAAAAAAAAAGACACCAGACAACAAAACAAATGTAAAAACTCCTTCCTCTTTGCAGTATCCCACACACAAAAAAAAAATGTTTTTTGGTTGCCTGAATTGACATTTAATAAATCTACCTTTTTTCCCGACTTGCAACAGATTTAAGCTTAAGAAACAAAACCTACAGTACCATATCCCCTGTTTGTAAACCCGTATGAACTTCCTGTACTTATTTTCCTTTCCCCCACCGGAAACAATAATATCTATACCAACTATTATCTATAACACCAACACACGAACATAAAACAACACTGAAATACATTTGGTAAAAATGCCATAGCAATTTGGCAAAATTGTAGAAAATCTGCAGCATCTCTGTACGGTGTGAACAAACCCTCAATATGCGCTTTCACCACAACAGTTTGACAGTGAACATTGCTAGTTAATAAGTTTTCATATAGGGTCCTCTAATGGTAAAAAAAAAAAAGTTTTAAATAATTCCTCTCCCCCAAAATCACTTTGTACGTGCATTAAAACACTTCTGTCTCAGCCCAGAGATTCTAGTGACAAAACAACCGTTGAAACCAAACCTTTTGGTCCTGCCTCTTAAGCATTCACTGAGGCAAAGGTTGGGAGGGAGGAAAGTAGACAAAGCACTGCAAAGGATCATTGGGTTTGCAGCTTTATAAAGCAAAGGGGACACAGCTTTCAAGGAAATGCTGCTGCTCAGCAGAGAGACTACATACTGAAATGCAGAAGATGTGCAAAAATTAGCTGATAACACACCACAGAGAATTTACATTTTTCTGATATACAATGCAATCATGGAGACCCTTTCCAATCATTTATTTTCAAATAAACTATTTAGCAATAAATAAGATTTAAGTAGATTATAGAATTAAATTATTACACCAGTCATAATAATGCTACAGCTTTACATTATGTAGTTCTAGATTATATATTACTTTATACCTCTTTAGCTGCACAAATATATTACAAGAAAAACATTTTGGAAAAATATCTCTCAATGTTGTGGCTATACTATCACTAACTAGTTACTTCTGAAACCTTGGCATCAATCAGAGATCTTCCAGTATTGACTCCTTAATTATAAAGATATAATAAAATATAAATGTAATTATAAAATATCAACTTGGGTATTATGGTTCAGTTTCTTGTAATCAGATGTAAAAGGGTACCAGTATGCAGATCATATCAAAATACTCAACTTTATCATTGCAACTTCATTACTAAACATTAGAAGTGAAGTTGTAACCATATTAGTCATAATCAGTAATTTATTAATACTGTATATTTAACAAATTTCACAAGATCCCATCAGTGGCACATATTGTAAAACCATTCAGGATATTATTTGGTTTCTGTGGTGTCTTCTAGATTGTAAAATAATAAATCAGTGACAGCACCACAGCTCCATAAAAGCAATAAAGAACTGAAATAAAGCGGTGTTATACTGTACATTGGATTCTGTGTTTTCCCTCAGCGGTTCCTCAAGTTCCGCCATTTTCGTATAGTTTATTTTTGCTCTTAAAAAGGTCATTTAAATGATTAATATTGAAGTGATGATCAACTTGGATACTCAGTGTTATGAATACACGAGTGTCTGCTGATTGATCCGGGTTCAAAGTTTATGCTTTAGGAAAGTTATCATTTTACTGTTGTGTATTTTAGCTGCCTGGATGAATGACAGAGCACAGACACAACTATGACTGTAAGCAGCAACTACTTATCAATATACAGATAAGCTGAATAAATACACACAGTAGGTAATTTCTTTTTTTTTTTTTTTTGCAAATTATATGACTGCACATGCTTAAAAGTATACTACCCTCTATTGTTGCATATAAACCACTAATATGATATACATTCAGTTTTAATGTTTAGATCACTATTTATAGGGATGTTTAAAATGCTGTTGCCAACTGTTGTGAGTATTGGTAACATATCTTTTAGGTCAATTAGATTTATCAAAATTATTTAAATTATGCCCAAATTCCATAGCATATGCGGCTGAAATCCCTCAACACTCTGTCAGGAAATTCCATTGCTACAAAAGAAATAAGATAAGCCAGATTAATGTTTGCAAATTGAACACAGGCCAACCAAAGACCTACATTTTTGAACATGCCTTGGTCTGAAACGAAACTAAAATTTAACAGTTTGGCCCTAATTTTGGTGAAAAAGGGAGAGCTTGTGATTGCCTAAAAAACATATCCCAACTTAGAAACTCTGGGGGTGCATTATTATGTGATGGGGTTGTCTTTTGCTGTTAGGAAAAACCAGTCCACGCACAAAATAGATGGCATCATGAGGATAAAAAGATTATGTGTAATGCTGAAGGACCAATCTCAAACATCACCAGAAGTTAAAGCTTGGCGAAAACTGGGCTTCCAATTGACAGTACTGAAGCGATACTGTGCAAACTGGTACAAAGATGGCTTAAGATATCCAAGTCAATGTTTAGGGCGTGACATACACAAAGCCCCCTGAACAGTCCTATTGAAAATGTATGGGAAAAACTGAAAAGGCGCAAGGCGAATGCAGAAAACCGTACAAAACATGGCTCAGTTACACAGTTCTGTCAATGGTAATGGCCAAAATTCCGACTCATCTATTGTAAAAGCGTGTAGAAGATATTCCAATATGTTTTGAGACTCAAGTCCATACAGTTGAAGAGAGCGGCAAGGCTACCAAATAATAATGAAATATATAAACTTTTGACTTCGCAGAAACTAATAAAAATGCCTTAAAAAATTCTCTCATATTATTCTGGTATTTGGCAAATATAAGTAATTTGGTAATCCTAATTAACCTAAAAAGGGTAGGGTTTATTCTGATTTTATGTCCGAAAGTGAGAAAAACATGCATGTGTGTCGTATTATATATTGTATGTAAACTTCTGGTTTCAAATCTGTGCGTGCGTGGTATGTATAAACAAACACACAATATATACACACAACAGACATTTTCAGTCCCGTGCTGATTTATACGTGTGCCCACAACATAGACATTTACCAATTATTTAATTTAAGGGCAAGTTAATGTTAACATTGAGAGATCGAATAGCAAAAATAGAATACAGAAAATTACATTGTATAAATAATATAATTGTATTTGCATTCTGCAGTGAGATATAAGTATTTGATCCCCCTGGCAACATGACTTAATATCTTGGTGGGCAAAAGAACCCTTGATGTGGCTAAGCCACATAGCCAGTCAGACAAAAACTTTTTTGCAAGTTAATGGATTGAGTCTTTGCACACACTTGAGTTAGAGGCAATTTTGTTCCACTCCTCTTGGGGCAGATCATCTCTAAAAACATTAAAATTTGACATGTGGTCAGCATTGGCAACAGTCGCTTGCTTCTCAACTCCATCATACAAATTCTTTCTATGATTAAGGGCTGGATACTGGACTAGGCACTCCATAACCTTATGTGCTATCTTTTTGACCACGCCTTTGTTGCCTTTATTAGCATGTTTTGGTCACTGTCTTGCTGAAGACCCAGCCACAACCCATCTTTTTAATGTCCTGGCGGAGGGAAGGAGATTGTCACTCAGACTTTAGCGTACATGGCTTCCATCCATTCCCCATTGTGTGACGTTTCCCTGTGACCCTAGCAGAGATAACACGCCACAAAACAATGTAAACCACCTCCATGACTTGAAGTTCTGGGAAAAGTGTTCTTTGCGACATAGGCAACCATTTCTCTTTCTTCCCAACATGGCTAGTCAATTAATGCGCAAACGAGCTAAATTTTTGTCTCAACTGAACCACAGCACCTTTTTCCCCAATCACTCACAGTATCACCATTGTTCGAGTTTGCAAGTTTTCAGATCGAGTCCTCCACATGTGCCTTCTTGCGATCAGGGGACCTTTCTTCGGGCACTAGCAGAATATTGAACTATCATGGCGTAATGTGTTACCAATGGGTTTTTCTTGGACACTGTGGTCCCCACTGGCCTTGAATTATTAGACACTCCCCCCGTTGTAATTTTAGGCTGATCTCTCACCTTCCTCATGAACAATGAATACCCCACGAGGTAGGAGATTCATGGTGCCCAAGATCGAAGTCTTTGACAGTCATTTGTATTACTTCCAATTTCTTACTATTGCACCAACAGTTTGCTCCTTCTCACCCACATCTTACTTATGGATTTGTACACCATTTCAGCGTTGAGCAGGTCTATGATCTGTCCTTGACATCCTTAGAAGCTCCTTTGTTTGCCCATGTGTAGAGGAGTTAGGAGTCTGACTGTGACTGAATCTGTGGACATACAACTTTTAAAAAGTTACTATTTAAGTAGCAGCTAGTCCTTTAATGCAGGAAACAAGTTGATTAGGAGCGTCTAGCTGGTCTGTAAGAGCCGAACTCTTAATGGTTTGGCTTTTTTTTGGATATTCTTTTAAATTTAAATTACTCCATTAAAATTATGACTGTTCATGCCTTTGTAGTGGAAAAACTTACAAAATACAAGGATCAAATACTTATTTCCTTCACTGTATATGATTAAACACAGTATGATGCATAGAAGAAGGTAAAGGTGCCTTCCTTATGCCTTATGTCAATTTGCACATAGTATTAAAGAAATTTCAGGTACTTTGAGTCCGAAACCATACCCGATTAGGCAGTTAATCAATCGTGATACAACTCATGTTATTTGATTACATGTTCAGAATGCAGGAAATCTTACATAGGTTGTACCACAAGGAAATTAAAAATGAGAATACATGAACACCTTAGGATTCTAGCAATGCTAATGCACATAACCCGTCAAACGTTTCTAAAAAAATTTTTTCAGAAACATGCAGGCAATCTGAGTCATTTTAGATTTTCCGGGCTTGAACGGGTTAATAAACCTATAAAAGGAGGTGATTCGAGACAAGCTCTTCAAACCCCCCCCTGAAGTATCTAAAATTTTGTGTTTAGTACCCCAAAACCCAAATGGTTTCCCCTTAGAACAGATTTAGTATTGCATAAATAACCTTTTTGGTAATCTAAATTGTTTTGTGTATGTTTTGTATTTTTTGTACATTCTGTTTATATATAAAGTTTTTAGGGTGTATATGCCCTTCCCCTTACGGTATATAATGACCTTTGGGTGTGTTTAAAATAAATCATTTTGTAAGAACACGTGTTCGAAACGCATTGGTTAGATTACTCTGTCTTTGCATACCCTGTTTGTCCGGAGACCACTTTTTTGTATATTTTTTTTTTTACTGCTTGGATTAAAATTTCTACTTTTTATACCATAAGCCTGGTGCAGATATCTATGTATTTTTCTATCGACTGGCTGTTATGTCCTGCACAGCAACAGTGAGCTGTATATTACACTTTACTTGCATATAATAAACATATTACATAGACCTGTAACCAGTTACTTACCCAGTCATAGGATAAAATCCAACATCCTCTGGCAATTCCTAGGATAATATTTAAAGTTCGCCGAGGACTTCCAGCAATCACATGAGTAGTCGTTTCACACACTTCATCTGAAAACACGAAGTCTCCAAACTTTTTCACAACTTGGATTATGGTGCTTTGTTTTCTAAAATAAACAAAAAAAAAAGTAAGAAATATATAAGGTTAAAGTACAACAATTATGAATTTGCCTATATTTGCAACTACAAATTTTATTACCTCATTTTAAAATTTAAATTTACTGTATATTGTGCTATTGAAAAAATAGTTATTTGGTATAAATGGTGTTGATATGGTAATGGGTTAAATTTTAAAATCGGGTGCTAAACTTTCTTTTTGATAAATTATATATCTGCATCAGGTCTGCACAACACACACAGGATTTCTAGCTGCATGCAGCGACCCTTTAAATGGGGGAGGGTTGTGGAACCCCAAAATGGGTGTTTTCCCGGGCAGGGGCCCGGCATGTCGGCTCCCACATCCCCAATTTTTCTGGGCGCCCTTTATTTACGATTGACTTTTGTCCTTCATTGCTTGGTTTTGCATAGAATTGTCTTTAGTGCCACTGTCAAACATTTTTTTTGTCCCGGGGTCCAACACATCACGAAATTCCCTAGACACACAAACAGTGGGAAGATACTTTTCGGCTCTTCGAACTCTTAATGGGAAAGGCATCAAGTATAGAAGTTGGCGATGCTGCTGCTCTAAAGGCAGTGGCACCAGGGAAGCATCACAAGATGCTTCCCTGCGATAACTGATGGCAGGAGGCCTGCTCTGCCCCTGCAGCTAGACTATGCTTAAGCTCTACTGCATTCAAGGAGGTAAATTACTTTTCTTCCTCCCTTCCTGTCTCCTCCCCAGATTTCCAGAACACTATAAGTTATACAGCGTCCAGGAAAGCTGGGTGGCACCCCACCTTGAACAGTAGGTACCCATTTGTGTCTGCTGCGGGAAATGTCTTCTAGTTCTCCTGGGTTTGGTATAGCCTATTCAGTGTCCATCACTCCAGTTTTCTGAAGGGTCTGTGTGTTTTTTTTTTAAATGTTTTCTTTTGCAGGTTTCCCTTTTAAACTACAACGAATTCATTGAAGTACATCGGACCAGTGTTGGAGCGATTTTTTAATAAAATGCTCAATGGGATGGTGTCGGGAAATCTTTATAATTTTTGTTATCAGTTTTTTTTTTATTATTTAATCCCAGTGTTCGTAATGGAGGTATCTGACAAATGCCTCTTCGTTACCCTCACTGGGGCTTGGTGTTCTCCAGTGGTGCTTTTCATCACTGCAAGGCCGACTCTAATCCCCTCTCACTCAGTACCAAATATACCAGGGGTACTAAAAAAAAAGGCTTGGTTACCATCAATAGAAGGACCATATAATACAATAGTCTGCTTCTGGGAATCTAGGTATTTTTAGGGTGGGAATGGAACGATATTTATGGATGTTCCCATCTTGATAGTATTAGGCTGCAGCTGTCTGTTTTACCTTGGCTAGTTAAAAAAAAAATTAGAGGGGACCCTATGTCATCTTTTTATCAAAAAATTATTTATTATTTGGATAAAAAAAGAAAACGTCGTTTTTCATAACCAGCAGCTGTCTAAAACTCTCAGAGAGGGAAGGTCCATGTAAAATGGTCCCTTCCCATCGTAAGATTATCAGCCCGCAATTGCCCCAGAAGCAGAGCATTATATTAGATGGTCAGCATTCTAACGGTAACCTAGCTCTTTCCAGTACATCTGATGTTTTGGTTCCTGGGGTAATAGCGACATGGTGTTAGTGATTGAAGTGATGAAAAACACCACTGGCTGACATCGAGCCCAAGTGTTAGTAATGGAGAGGAGACTGTCAGATACCTCCATTACAAACACTTGGTGGAAAAAAAACACAAAACAGATTTTTGTTTTTAAATAAACACTCTTCAACATGAGCCTTCATTGACCATTTTATTAAAGACCTAAATCCCTGGTTTGATGTAGTCAAAAGAAGGGAACCTATACATAATCAAACAATACTACAAACATGGTAGTACTAATCTCCATTCCCTGCATCCCCTAAAGAACATATCTGTGGCTGATCTTCTGAAGGCACAGGGGATGGAGTTCAGGCCGCACATTATGATCCTGGGATGTACAGTCTACAGATACACCACAATCTCCAGGAGGTTGGACATCTGTCCCCCCCCCTCCAGAAGATTCTGTCTGTAAACAGTGGCCTGCACCTCCTCCTTTCACACTATTGTGTTATGCGGCCTAGTGCCCACACAAAAGTACAACCCCCATCTATTACTCTTTAATCTTCCACCTACAACTATCACCCCCTCACCTCTATATATCCTCTACTAGGAAGTTTGTACAAATGTGAACAGCGAGGGAGGTGCTGGAGAAGTGAGGATTCTAAGATATTTGTGTGGTAAATTCTGCAAGGACAAGTAGTGGCCAGGAGAACTTGCCATGCTTATTTGGACCGGATGGAGAAGAAAAAGCAAAACGAGCAACTCTAGTCAGAGATGATTTCACTTGTGAGTCACTGGATGTAATGGCACTATAAGCACTTATATGTCTGCAGAGCACCTGTGTACACTGGTATCTACCCCTATATAGACACTATAGAGCAGGAACATTGGTAGCAGTGTAATAGTTTATATTCAGGAACAGTAAGGTGGTATTATTCAGTCACTATGAGGTAGTGATATGGTGTCATGATGTAGTGATATTATTTGATCTTTGTATAGCAGTATCATTGATCATATTGCATAGCGGTATTATGTGGTCACTATATGACCATTATTTAGAGGTATCATCCAGAGAACATTGTCTTACAGCTATTTGTATGGATTTATGAATATTACTTCTATAAATACATCTTTATAGACCCAATAATACTGCTGTTGTGTTGCTGCTGGCAAAAGTTGGGCATGGTTCGGTGTGTTTGGTAGTGGTTGGAGGATAGTCCTGGAGTGATGATGTGTTTGATTGTGGTCATGGGATGTGTCCTGATATGATGCCATGTACTTGTGAGTGGTTAGATTAGTTAGTTGCTGTGCCCCTCTTTGCAATCTCTACAAGTTGGGATGTATGCTTGTGTGTTTGTAAAACTATACCACAACGATTTTTGCTTTCGCAGTGACCATTTTTTCCAGCCAACCTACCAAGGGCCATAATGTTTTTTTCTGGAATGGGGGCCTGTTTTTTTTTTTTGTTTTGTTTTTTTAAACACAAGATGCTTTTTTTAATGGTACCATTGACCATACAATATCATGTACTAGGAATCCAGAAAAAAGTTATTTGTTGGGTGAAATGTAAAAAAAACACAACCGTGCCATTTGGTGGGGGTTTCATTCACTCTTTTCAATGCTACATTGCACGTCGCTTTAAGATTCCAGAAATACTACATTTTTTGAATATTTGTTATGTTTAAGTACTTTAAAACAATTTTTTTCTATTTATTAAATTTGTCCTGCTGTGGAAATTTCCGCCATCAATGACTTTTTTTGTTTTTCTGTCTATGGACCTGAGTGAGGGCTCCTCACTGAAGTGTAGTTTTCAAAATCAGTAACATTTCGGAATACAAGTAACTTATCACTTTTATTCAATTCTTTTGGGAATGCAAAATGACCAAAACAATGCGATTCCATTGTTCGGATTTTTTTCTCTCCAGTGTTCACTAAACAGAATAAATGATGTTATATTTTAATAGATCAAACTATTACAGATGTGAAAATACCAATTATGTGTAACTTATTTCTTAGATTATTTTATTTGTAAAATGGAAAAAGTGGGCGTTTTAAAAATAATAAAAAAATAATAAAATTACAAGTAAAAAAAAAAAAAAGTTTTGAACTTTTAAGTCCTCCCAGAGTATATGACCACCAGGGGGCACGATTGGTTGTACACTCTTCTGCAATAATAATGCAAGACAGTATATGAATATGGCTCTCCTATTACACCTTACCTATGGCAAGGTGTAATAGAAGTAGTAACATGGCAGCCATAGAGGTCTTCATTAGGCCCCCAACTGCCATGGCAATGACTTGACACCCCACGAACTTAACACAGAGGGCATTTCCTAATGCTTTAGATGCTGCGGTCACATTTGCTACAGCTAGGTCTACACTGTATCGGACAAAAAACAGCAGAAAGTGTACTTTTTTTTCTGATGCACAACCATGGTTTTTGTCACATTTTGCGCAAAAAACACAGTCGGTACTCGTTTTTTGCCATCGTCCATACAATTGAATTGTATGGGAAGACAACGAAAAAAACTAAAAACGGCCAGCGTATTATACAACATGTTGTATAATACTCAGGCGCCGAAAGATGATCGGAGAAAAAACAAGTGTGGTTGTTTTTTTCTATTAAAGGCTACGGGCTGCCTGAAC
Source organism: Phyllomedusa bahiana (assembly GCA_025379985.1). Taxonomy (NCBI): domain Eukaryota; kingdom Metazoa; phylum Chordata; class Amphibia; order Anura; family Hylidae; genus Phyllomedusa; species Phyllomedusa bahiana. The sequence continues at coordinate 147,258 of JAODAL010000338.1, forward strand.
AACTATTTCATTGCAGTGTAGACATAGGCTCTCCTGTGTGTGAATTGGACACGGCTATTAAGTCCGCTCAATACCCCCCTTAACTTCTACATGAAATAACAGTTCATCATGCGTTGTTAAGGGTTTGAGAGTTGTCTGCTGAACGGAAAAAAAAACAAAAACTTAAAAAGCTTGCCCGTGCGGTGTATAGCCTCTCTCTCTGCAGCTGAGCAGCAGTATTTCCCGTTTGAAAGCAGCTTCTTTTGCACTGTAAAACTACAAGTCCAAAGATTCTTTGCTGCGCTTTGTCCATTTAACTTCCTCCCTTCCATTCAACCTCAGTCTTAGCGTTTCCTGTTTAATGTTGGGAAAGATGCCCAAAAAGTATGCAACTTAGGCCAGGTACACATCTGCATCAGAGATAATATTCTGAGTCTCTGCACCAGATCTGTTTTATGATGGACCCCAACAGCCAGCCATTGATTAATGCAATATTTGTCATTTCCGATAGAATCTGCAATGGAGGCTCCTAATGGAACCTGTGACACAGATGTGAACTTCGTCTTAAAAGGTTCAAACCACTATGGTCACCTGATCTCCTGGACTTGACACATCTACTTCATGTTTTTGGAGACACACAGAACTACAGTACTGAACTTTTGGTGAAACCGCTAATGTAAAACTGCAGTAAGCACACAAGGTTTAATGAACTTAAAATTACAAAACTTTCTAACTTTGGAAGAGGTCTACAATTTGTTTCCACACTCAACAACAATTAACATCCATGTTGCTTATATGTAACATGCTGAAGCATTTGAAGTCTACAATTACAAAAAGCAAATGCGTAGTGCACCATGTATTCAGTCTATAGTGCAGGAGACCAAAAACAATTGAAATGCATGGAGGTTGCGGAAAACTCAAACTTCCTAAAAAATCTTAGCAAGATTGTCTGCAATACTGCAGTATGTATAACCAATTTTACAATATTCAAATAAATACAAGTACAGTTAAGTTACTCAGAATATTGACCTTTTATGGCTTTTAACATAAGCTTCTGTTACTCTTTTCCTCATGTTTCAAGAAATATATACATAAAAAAAATCTATTGTTCATGTATTTTTAGAAAACAAATTTAATACCATTTCTAGGGAGAAAGTATAAACTATTCTGCTAATCGGGAAAAAAGGAAAAACCAAATTGGATAAAAATAACATAAACCTCTTCTGACACTACTACTTTCCTACACTCTATAAACAGCAGATAACTAAATGCTTAGAAAAGTATACTATAGAAATGGCTGTGCATTGTGAAAATAAGGGTTCCCATTACTCAAAAGATCCACATTTTGCTTAAATCACTATATATGGATACAGATAGTAGTAAAACATATTCTGTGAATAGACAACTAGTCATTTCGGACTTTGTATACTGGAACATCAACTCTAATATAAACAATTTAATTTTCTCCTTTTATGATTTATTATATCAGAACTGACCTTTAAGAAGGTCATATATTGCTCATTAACAATAGCATAACTTCAGGAATTTTAGTTTATTCAAATACATTGCCCTCAGCCAATTATTAATTTGACAAATACACACAATATACTCCTCCATCTGGTTACATTTTAATTAATCGATCCAGAACATTATATGTGAAAAGATCAGTGAATGTTGAATCTTTGTGTTGTAAAGTGCTCCATTCCAGTAAACCAGCGCTGGCCTATTACAATGTTAAAGAGAACCTGTCACATAGATTATGCCCCCCTTGTGGAGGGTAGCACAAGCTAGTGTCAGACCTGCTGTTTCCAGCGCTGTGTCCCTTATTCTGTAACATGCTGTAGTTTTAGTGTATTTAATGCTCAAATCTGCAGTTTTCAGCCAGAAGAGTCATTTGAAGAGTCATTCAAAGAGTCAGTAAACAAATTACTTTGAATAGGTAGAAACATCTGAATAACTGTCAGTGGGCGGGGCTAGCCTTTGGTGGGTGGGGCTAACACCTGCTCATGAATAATATTTGAGGGGTAAATGCTCTAAAACTACAGCATCTACAGAATACAGAATAAGGGACACAGTGCTGGAAACAGCAGGTCTGACACTAGCTTGTGCTGTCCTCAGCAAGGGGGGCATAACCTATGTGACAGGTTCTCTTTAAGTTTTCACTGCATATATGTTTACTATATGAACACAATAGTAAATTATAGTAATACTGTGTAAAAGGTATATATGTTTGTTAACAGGAAACTTAAAAAACAAAAAAACACTATCTTATGGACCTGTCTGCAATGCAATAGGGATTCTGTGGCCTAGAGTCATTTTAACAACCCCCATAGATGACAACTTCATAATTCTATCAGAAGGATTCACATATCATAACTGTAGTAATTAATAGGACCTAGGCAAGATACAAATTTCATTTATAAGGAGTAGGTTGTTATTGTTTGCTTCTCTGTATATATCTCCTTACACATTAGTCACCTGGATGACTTTCATGGGACAAAAATAAAAATAACACTCACTAGTAACTGTCTTTTCCTGTGAAATCCAGAACGGCAATATCAGAAGAGTTTTCCTACCTCCATAGGATCAGGAAACACAAAAGCAGTATAAAAATCCCTTCTCTCTTAACTTCCCCATTAAATAATTTAGAACAAATGGGGCAAATCGGTCACAAAGACCAGGATTGTCAAACTGTAGGTTATCTTTGTGGGGCCTGAGTTTGATATATTGCGGATTGGGTTGACAGATTACTGGGTGGGGCTTGTTAGAATCCAGCTGTTATGGTCCACATTTACACAAATGACAAAATTTTAGAGGTAGGAGGAGTCTCCTTAAATATATATTTTCAGGGAGTTAGACCAAAAGCTTAAAGGCAAGGATCTCAAAATACTATCTGTACTATGTGCCACATCAGAGGCAGCGGGAGATCAGGGAGTTAAATAAGTGGCTAAAAAATTTGTTGTAGGAAGAAGAAATTTGGGTTTTTGGAGAACTTGGCTGACTTCAGGAAGGCTAAAAAGCCCTTAACCAAATTGACTGGGACAAGGTCTTTAAAAATAACACAGTAGATACTAAGTGAGAGATTTAAAAAATATATCTTAAAAACTTACTTTTTTTTTTTTAAATGCACTAAATGAGATTATCTCAACTTTAGAATGCACATGCACAACTGTTCAGTGTTTCAGTACTTTGTGCACAACTTGCTGATCTTTACCAAGGAACGTAAACTTTTCTCACTACAAGTATTAGCTCTGAACATAGAGGGACAGTTGAAGTCTTTTTATAAATACTGTACATTGGCCAATAGATTTTACTTTAGGCATGAGAGAATAGCGTTTCTTATGTGCCCTGATGTGTCTACTTGCATACCAGACGGACATCTGTTATCTGATTAGCTGAGAGCAGAGAGTGACATCATCGCCCTGATAGACTAAGGCTATGTCTCCACTGCATGGAAAAACGTCTGCTTTTTCAGCGTTTTCCGTTTTCTAAAAACCCTGAAAAAACGACTGTAAAGATATCCCATACACTTGCATAGTAAAAACGTCCTATAGTCTCCACAAAACTTTTTTTTTGCTATTTTTTTTTTTTTTACTGGTCGTCTTTTGAAACATGTTGCAAAAAAACGCCAGAGCAAGTCACAAAATTTACTATTGGAGTCCAGGTAACATTTTTTTACATTTTTTTGGGCCGTTATTTTGAATGAAAACTCACCTAGGAGATTAAAGTCCCACCTATAGTGGGTGTTAACACAGGTAATACCTTATCAATTCTGCATACAAGTGTCCGATGTGTTCTCGTTCATAATAAAATTATCTTGCTTTGGTCGCTAACGGATTTTTACAGATTTTGGTGCTAATAAAGAGCTCTCGCTTTTGCCGCTTAAAATCCAGTTTTATACGGATTTTGCCGCATAAATCATGATTTTTGCGCTAAAGTCTGGATTTTTCGCAACAAAAGTGAGATAACTTTATTACCTCCAAAATCTGTAACATAAAAAAAAAAGTTACATAGTTACATAGTTTGTCAGGCCGAAAAAAGACATACGTCCATCCAGTTCAGCCCATTTGTTAAAGTGTTGCTAAAGTGTTAAAGTATTGATCCCGAAAAAGGCAAAAACCCCCATGAGGTAGAAGCCAATTGTCCTGATGTTAGGGAAAAAAATCCTTCCTGACTCCAATCGGGCAATCAGAATAAAGCCCTGGAGCAAGGACCCCGCTCCAGAATCCTAGTCTCTGTCACGTGTGATATTACATCTAGCAATGTATCCAGACCCGTCTCCAGAATCCTAGTTACTATAACTTTTATTTTAAATTTCAACCCTTCCAAAATCATACAATGCATCCAAGCCCCTTCTTGAACTCGGTTAGTGAATTCACCATGACAATTTCCTCTGGCAGAGAGTTCCAGTCTCGCCGCTCTAACAGTAAAGAATCCCTTTCTATGTTTATGTAGAAACTTTATTTCCTCAAGACATAGAGGATGCCCCCTTGTTCTAGAATACAGTCCTGGGTATAAATAAATCTTTAGCGAGATCTCTATATTGACCCTTAATATATTTAAACACATTTATTATGTCCCCCCGCAGCCATCTTTTCTCTACACTACATGACCCTAACCTTGCTAATCTTTCTGGGTATTGCAGTCTACCCAGTCCTTTTCTTATTTTTTGGTGCCCGCCTTTGTACCTGTTCAAGCTCTACAATGTCTTTCCTGTGCACTGGTGCCCAAAACTGTACACAATATTCCATGTGTGGTCTGACCAGTGACTTGTATAGTGGGAGAATAATGTTCCCATCATGTGCATCTATACCCCTTTTAATACAACCCATAATACTATTTGCCTTGGCAGCTGCTGCCTGACACTGGCTGCTACAGTTTACTGTCCACCAGGATTCCCAAGTCCTTCTCGATGTCACTTTTACCCAGTGTTTTTCCATTTAACATGTAATCATGTAATGGATTTCTCTCCCCATGTGCATAACCTTGCATTTATCAGTGTTAAACCTCATCTGCCATTTCCTGCCAGGCCTCCAACTTATCCCGATCCCTTTGTAATAACACATTATCCTCTATTGTGTGGATTCCTTTACAGAGCTTAGTATCATCTTCAAAGATCGATATTCTACTGTGCAATCCCTGTGTAAGTTTTAGCAACAAAATCTGTAAAAAACAGATTTTTGGATTAAAAAGCGAGATAAAACTTTATTAGTGCCAAAAGCCATAAGAGAAAAACATATTTTTAGCGACAAAATTCATTAAAAAAAAAAATTGATTTTTGGCAACAAAAACTAGATAACATTTTAATGTCAAAATCCGCAAAACGATTACATATAAATGCAATTATGTGCTTTACATACCCTTTTGTAGGGTGGAGATACATCCAATGGACTGATTTATGCATACATTAAAAACCGACTTGAAGACAGGAAAAAAACGATCGTAAAAGATGCGGCAAAAACCGCAAAACATGCCAAAAAATGGCCATTTTTTTCCAGCAGCTTTTGACAGCCATTTTTCAGGTCGCTTTTTGTCCATTGCATTGTAAAAATAGCCTAACATCTAAGGCAAACTAATTATATCTAGCAAGACTAGCTTCACTAAACAAAAGGTACATGTGCTGCGAGGACTAAAAAGTATGGCTTTATCTGTAAGCTTATTAGAGATAAGATCTCCTGTACTGTCAGAGTAATGGCTCGCTAGAAGTTGAATATGCTAATCACTGCTGTAGAACTGCCCATAGCCTGAGAAGACAGAATAAGTGCAGAACTGCTAAAACTCCGTGAAACAGTGTGATGAGAAAACCCCTGTAGAGGCAAAACTCAACAGATTTGATCCCTGAATCCCAAAATAAATTTAGGAGATCAATTTGAATTGGGATTTAAACAGTCCTCCTCATCATGCTGTTCACATTTTGATATTGTAAACAGTTCTGTGGAACTGGATAATATAGGTCACTCAACACGAAGAACATTTAACGGAAGTGAGAGACATGTACAAGTGTCACGTAAGACCATTTGTAACCGTTTACATCAGCGTGGGCTGTGTGCTAAATGACCGGCAAGGATAATTGACCACACCACCAGACATCATCTAGCATGGGCCAAGGAGCATATACGCTGGACGAGGGACCAGTGGTCCTCAGTGCTGTTCAGTGATAAAAGACAATTCACTCTGAGCAGAAATGATGGCTGCCAAAGATGCTGGAGACGTCAAGGAAAGCGCTATGCATTTGACATGACAATTGTTTGTCTCTTAACTCCCTTAAACGTGCTTGGAGTTGTGTGGAATTCATCATCCGGTTCCACAGGGCCCTTTGCTGTGATTGGTTCCCTATTTTGTTCAACCTCTTGGTTATGGGACATGCCCCCTGGGCTGTGACTGGCTGTCCTGCAATCTCAGTGATTTTTCCCTGCCCCCCCCCACTCATGCTTGCTATTTCAAACCTTCATTTGTATTCTTTATTCAAAATAACCTCATATGGCTTAATTTCTTCTCTACTGTTCCATTATAGTTTGCAAATTAGTGGCATTGTACCTGTGCCAGAAATTTAGTAAATATTTGTGCACGCTTTAATGGCATTGCATATACCTGTACAGTGCCATCAGCAGGGTCAAACTAACTCTTATAACCCAATCCTGTACTGTGGCGGAATATTGAATGTAGGGTAGCTTCCCCGCTCACCTCAAATGCACCGTATAATAGGATGCATGGTTTCTGTGATACTCATCTGCTAGGGAATCCAGATTTCAATAATGACATAACAGGGATTCCGAGTACAGAGGGGGACTTAAAGGCATGCGGAGAAAGTACTGTGCGTCTGTGTGCGCGCATGAATGTCCCCGTATACGCATCGCTGGTAGAAGTGACTTAAAGAGAACCCGACACACATGCTATCTGATCAGTCACATGTTATAGAACAATAAGGCCTCGTTCACACGGCTTATTTCGCCGCGTATTTGCCGACGGATTGACGATCGTCAATCCGTCGGCAAATCCGTCCAAAATAAGTCACAGCCTATTTTCTATTGATTTCAATAGAAAATACGGCTCGTCGTTCACACGACGCGTAGTTCCGTTCCGGATTGCCGTCCGGATTTGACGACGGCAATCCGGACGGAAAAACAATTGACATGTCAATTATTTCCGGACGGATTCACCACCTACAATGATTGTAGATGGTGAATCCGTCGGGAAATCAGTTACAAATACGTGCCACACTTAGTGCCACTTATTTGCAACTGATTTTCAACTGATTTCAGAACGTATTTACATCGGAAATCCGTTGTAAATACGTTCTGAAATAAGCCGTGTGAACGAGGCCTAAAAGTTTAGCAGGTTGATATACAGTTTTATAAAGAACGATTCAGAACTAGTATTTTATTCATTTAAATCCCTGTTTTTTCTAGATTGAGTATAGTAGGTGGTTTGAGGGTATGGTCACGCGGGGGTAATTTCGGCATGCATTTCGCCACGTATTTGCGCTCTAATACGGGCGAGATGTGTGCTGTAATTACGGTAATCCATAGTTCTCATAGAGAACTATGGATTACGCCTCCTCTCCCCGCTCGTACAATATGATCGTATTGTACGCGTGGAGAGATAAGTGACATGTCAATTACTTGCAGCAAATACGCACCGTGAGTAATGAATGTCAATGGGGCTGGCGACCCGCTCCCCCCGGCGCTGTGGGAGTACACGCGTATTAGCGCGAGCTCCCAAAAGACATGATGTACTGCGGTGCGTACAGTACGCGCCGCAGTACATCGTGTGAACATAGCCTTATCAGTGACACCCATCTCTAATAGAAGGAATGTTAGTAACTTATAACACTGCCTACTTTGGACTTCTTACTCAAAATAAGTAGGAATTTAAATAAATAAAATACAAGTTCTAATGAACCTTTCCCTACAAAACTATATATAAACCTGCTCAGCTCTTCATGCGCTATAACATGCTGCCAGCAGATCAGATAGCATGTTCAATGCGACAGATTACCTTTAATAGGCTGTTGCCTCTTGATCACAGTTATCGCAGGTAAATAATGTGTCGACTGCTAACTCGTACCCCCATAGTAAAACTATCAAATAAATGAATATTGTAAAATGTAAAAATAGGCAGAAAAATAGTGTCCAAAATGTTGCTTTCCCAGTTTTTATCATGATATGATCTAAGGTTAAGATCACGCAAGTTGAACTTTATTTCTGTTTGTTTTTTTGGAACCTACCCTTAGATCATACCATGAAAAAAAAAAAACGGGAAAGCAAAGGTCTGGACACTATTTTTGCTTCTGCCTATTTTTAGGCTGGAGATTAAAAGTGAACATGAAACTTCTTCTGGAAGTGAAGCATTCCAGAAGAGTACAATTTTCTCTTGGTATTTAAACAGTCTCAGACATGGGTCATGCTTGAATACCCCTTTAACTGAACTGAGCCCAAATGGACACAAGTACAGAAAAGTCGCTGAAGGGGGCCTGTCTTATTGGGAAATGTCATATCCGCACAATAACTGTATAACTACAGATGTTATCTCTGTACGTTCAATATAATACTTGGCAGAGCACTTATCTAGCAGAGAGACATGCCAAAACAGACCTAAAGAAAAAGAAGGAGTCTCAACAGATTGAGGAGATAAAGCAGCTAAAGGTAGGGGTGTGTTTTATTCTCCAGTAAAAGTATTTCCTTTGAGTTATGCCTCATTTCTTTTGCATTCAACACCATCCTTTCTTGATTGCCCTGGAGGTCAGTATTTTAGAATTCTGAATCAAAGACTGTTTAGTGTTTATTCATGACTGTGTGAGACTGTCCCCTATACCACACACGTTATCCAGACCCTATGACAATAAATTAAATGTAGGACACAGCTTAAGTCTGTAAATCAACCAATGTTGTATTCTACCATTAATATCAGCCGTATTACACTAGGGATTTCCACCACAATAAATTAATCAGTGCATATTATCTTGACACAAGTGACTCATTTATGTTTTATTTTGAAACAGTCTAAAATTGGATACAATAAAAATCTTACAATAAGAACATGAATGATGGGCATTAGCAAAAAAACTCACCATTAATACCCAACATTTCTGATAATATAAAAAATAATAAAAGGATACTGATGCAAGTCCCTCTGCTTTCATCTTTCACAGGTAAGAGAGGCTGAGTGACCAGCCACTTTTTTTTAACTAGACTATATGACATATAAATAAGAAATAAAGCATTAAGAAAATACATGACAGAAGAAAAATACAGAAAGTCTGTTAAGGGATATTTCTTTTTTTTCATTTAATTAGTTTTTTCCTCCTCGTTCTCCAAGAGCCATAATGTTTTTTATTTTCCATCTACATAATAACTTTGCAATGGTGCCATTGACTGTATCATTTAATGTACTGTGGAAACCCCCAAAAATTCTAAGTGGGGTAGAATGTGAAAAAAAAGTGCATAATTTTTGCAGGGGACTTCATTTTTATAACATACATAGCACGGTAAAACCAATAATTTTATTTTTCCACCTATGGAAAAAAGTAAGGGCTGAAGTGTAGTTTCCATTGGCACCTTTTTGGGATACATGCAACTTTTTTGATCTCTTTTTATTCCAATTTTTCAGGGAAAAAAAAAAAAGTAGGATTGGTGATAAATGGCCGATTGCTTGGGGTTTCACTACTGAGACCCACATCGGTCGCTAGTACAGGATTTTGGTCTCTTTCATAGACATGGAATGGAGCACCAGTGCACATGATCCATTCTGCTTTATTTAAATTCATCAAGGCGAGAGTGCAACGAGGAAGAATGGGGTGTCGAGAATACCATATTATCGATCGATGGGGGCCCCAGCAGCATTACTCCCTGTGATCAGACATTTATCACTTATCCTGTGGATAAGTGATAAATGTCTATCGTGGCATAATACCTTTAATAGATTATTTTATGCTTGCCAGTGTTGAGTCATAAAAAGATCTGCTGCTACATATTGGGGTTTGTGGTTTTCACCTGACTGGCGAAGAGGTATGTGGAGCAAAAAAAAAAAAAAAAAAAAGTTGAGAATGCCTGGTCTAAAGCAGTCTAAATGACATGCACTACTCACAAAAAGTTAGGGATATTTGGCTTGTGGTTGAAATTTCAAGATTATCGTCAAATTTTTTTTTTTTTTTAAATGAACTAAAGGAGACCATCTCTTAACTTTAGAATTCACATGTCCAACTGTTCAGTGTTTCAGAACTTTTTGCACAACTTGCTGATCTCAACAAGAGCTTCATGGCAAAGTTCCCAACAGGTGTTTGATCCCTGAATTGCCCAATACATTTATGGAATCAATTTTGATAGGAATTTAAACAGTTCTCCTCATCATGCTGTTCACATTTTGATATCATTAGACCAAGACAGCATCTTACATTTGATCAACAGTACCTCACCAAAGCGAAGCTGCAAGCAAAAGGCTCTCAGACAGAAGTGGCCACTGAGCTTAGAGCGTCACAGAGTGTCATCAGCAGGTTGCAAAAGAGATACAGAAAGACAAAGAACATCCTTTAGCTCCATCATACACTGATGACCACTTCATTGTAAACAATGCCCTGCGGAACCGGATGATGAATACCACACAATTCCAGGCACGTATAATGGAGGTGAGAAGCAAACAAATGTCATGTCAGACCAATGGTAATCGTTGATATCAGCGTGGTCTGCGTGCTAGATGACTTGACCACACCACCAGGCACAGGCAATCGTCCTGCATGGGACATGGAGCATCTATGCTGAACAAGGGATCAGTGGTCCTCAGTGCTATTCAGTGGTGAAAGTCAATTCACTCGGAGCAGAAATGATGGCTGCTAATGATGCTGGAGACATCAAGCGCTATGCATCAGTCAGGTTAGGTACCCTTGCCGGCTGTCTAGCATACAGACCATGCTGATATAAACGGTTATGAATGGTCTGACCCTTGGTTGTCACTTACCTCCCTTAAATGTGCCCGGAGTTGTATGGCATTCATCATCTGGTTCCACAGTCATCAGTGTGTGATGTAGCCAAAGGATGTCCACTTCTTTGCCTTTCTATGACTCTTCCAGTGTCTCTGTATTTCTGTTGCAACCTGCTAATGACACACTGTGACAGATGGTAGTTTTATGTTAATCCTGAAATTTCAACCAAAAGCCAAATATCCCGAATTGTGTGTGAGTAATGTAAGTCCAGATTATGCTAAATAGTTTTTAAAAAAAAACAAAACAAAAAAAAACATATAATAGACACAATTTTGTCTTTACAGACCCTTCCAATCTACTTTTACCACCTAAAATAATATATTTTGGATACTGGTACTTTGCACCTGTTCACATAATCTAAACAGCATTTAAGGATAGGGGACAAGCTAGAATTAATATCAGGACATTTGTTTTCAGCTGTTGCAGCAACTATGGATGTTTTGTGCAAGACAATATCAAGTTATAAAAGGAAAAAAGGACATTTACATTTAACACATTGTTTTGATAACACAAACAAGAATAAAACATCTTTAGCTAAAATACAAAAAAAATATGTATTATAAACCTTTAGAATAGATCTTAAATCAGGTTAATATACAATATGACAGAGCAAATATATCTGCCTCAAATACACTTTAAGAGTATGTTCACATATGAAAAATCTGTTGTGGATTTTGCTACAGAAATCCAAGGCCTACCTTTATATTGTTGCATTTTGAGGTGACTATCTGGGTTTAGCCTACTCTACGTGGAATACCTCCCAGTACGTCACATCTTTTGTTTTCCACAATGCGAATTCCAATTTTGTATTGGAAAAAAATCTGCACTGTAGTTCACGAATTCCCATCAAAAACAATTGAATATGTGTTAGAATCCACATGAAAAATACACTCTGAGAATGTACCCTAAGGGTATCCCATATCTGGTAAACTAGTTAGGGATTAAGTCCTTGTTACCGTATCTATTAAAACGAACCAATGGGGAATAGCCCACACAGAGACCTAAATATTCAATTAAAGGCAATTCCACTTGAAACCTCTCATGTTACAGGAGTAAAGACAAAATGTACAGTATGAACATTACCCACTTAAGGTTATGCCCAGGTAAAAAAGTGGAGTCCGAAAGGTGACACAATCTTTAGAAGTCACTTTATTTTTCCCAGAGATGTTTTAACTTTAGCTAAATGTTACTTGTATAGCATAACTGTTTTTTTTTTGACATAGCATATGATGGTCCAGAACATGTACCTAGTGTACCCGTAATGCTTAACATATACAGTTATAAATTTGTGTATATACACATACACTACTTATGGCTACTAATATATCAAAAAGTTAAGCTTTGAAGATAGTCATGATGAATCATTGCTTGTGTCAGTCAACAAGATACCCTTAATGTAATAACTCATTCACTCTAGTGCTGGTGCCCTTAGCCAGAAGTACTGTAAATTCTGATGTATATATTATGCTTAACCATCTGTCTTACACTTAGAGTAAGTAGACCTGAAGGGAGCCTCAATTTTTACGTGTCAACATTTAATCAAATAGATTAAAATTCAAGAAAAATAAATGAAAAATACCACAACTGTAAAAAAATTGGATTAGAAAGATACCACTAAATTACTGCAGACTTTAGAGTAGATATTCAATATTAGTTCAGTTTAACCCCTTAAGCCGAACGCCTGAAAAGTAGTTAATGACCAGAACGTCCTTGCGTTTCAACAGTTGTAACTTTTTTATTTTTTCAATGACGCAGTTGTATGAGGCCTCATTTTATTCGAGACAAGTTGTACTTTATGGGGGAAAAGTTTAAGTTCACTTATAAATAATTACAGTATTTTTTTTATTTTTGGTTTTTTAATTTTTTTTTTTACACGATTTACATTTCACACTTAATAACTTGTTAGATTAATTCTAATTATTTACCTGAAGTGTTTTACATTTTTTTTATTATTTTTTTAAAACTTGTAATGTATTGAAATATTCATAATCTAATACATTCTAATCTGGTTAGTTTGATACAGCAGTAAATTTGGACACACATTTGTAGTCTAGTCACTGGTTTAATACCAGACAGCTTTGGGCCACTCTAGGTCCCAGGCTGATGTGCCAAGCCGTTCCCGAGCTTCTGTCGGGTACCGATTTGTTTCTAAATCACCGACAGAGCAGGGATCCCTTTATTGCAATGCGGTTAATGCCCCGCCGCAATCAAAGGTTTAAAGCAACGTTGCGGGGGTTTTCCCTCCGTTTACCCGGTGCTCGCAGGAGATGCTCTGGATCAGGGCTGTGTAGTCCCAGACCCGACCCTAGCGCAATTGCGGCCCGTGCGCCGCAAATCTGTATCTGCAGCGACGCAAAAACGTCGCTGCAGACGAACGACCCAACCGGATGACGCCAAAAGACGGTGCCGCGGTCGTTAAGGATTTTAAAGGCTCATTTTATAATCCTACCTTCCATTGCTATTCATTTTGACTTTAAAGAGAACCTGTCACATATTTTTATGCCCCCTGGCTGAGGACAGAAAAGGGTTAGTGTCAGACATGCCGTTTCCAGTGATGGTCCCTTATTCTGAATGGGTAGAAATAGGCAGAAAAGTGAATAACTGTCAGTAGCCCGCCTACTGGCAGTTATTCAGTTTCTACCTATTCAAAGTAATTCTTTATCAGTTGAGGTGGCAGGCTAGCCCGGTTGGCGGTTTTAATTACTCTGACTCTTTTCTGGCTGAAAAACTGCAGTTTGAGCACTAATACTCGAAAACTCCAGCATCTTACAGAATAAGGACACAGCGCTGGAAACAGCATGTCTGTCACTAGCTTGTGCGCCCTCAGAAAAGGGGGCATAAACTAGTGACAGGTTCTCTTTAAATCTATTCATAATGAAAATTTTGGACATTGGCTTTTATTTTTAAAGGGAAAAGTGATTTAATTGCGGAAAAAATTTACTTGTTTGAAAATTTAGTTGAAGATAGAGGAAAAAGTGCAACCCAAGTCTAAATTACAGTAATACCATTTTGATACAGAAGGAGGTAACAGACTCAGACTGACCCATAGGGGAATAGGAGAAACCCCTGGAGTCTTTTTTTAAGTGAATATACATTCTCTGCAGAAAAGAAGAGAAAGAGAAGCAAAAAGCAAGAGGCAGAGTATTGGAAGCATGTACAGTAGCTGTATGGTGGGTCCCTAGAATAAATTCCATCGGTGGGCCCAGAAACAGCTCAACTGGTGGGCCCCTAGAATCAACTCCACTTGAGGGCCCTTGTGTGCACATGGGTTTAATTCGAAAGACCAAAAATTACTAAAATTTCCATTTAGGAAGTCATCAAAAATTTTAAACCAATTAATTTTGCATGTTTAGAGACCAATGCTTTCAAATCACACCATGTAAGCCCTCTAGTCCTTCACAGTTTACTCCCAGTTATGCTCTTGTTTCAGGGAAAAGGCCTTTTTATTGTCCCCAGAAAAAAATTAGGATAAACAAGTGTCACTTGCTCCTTTCATTACGCTCTTAGAACTAAAAAGGATGTTTATGGCCTTCATGACCGGGCTGTTTAGACATGTAAACCCTCAGGTGACATGGGGTCAATACTGACCACAACACCCAAGCGGTTTTGCAAAGAAAAAAAAAACTAAAAAAACTTACTTTCCACGCCCTTCAAATACTGAAAACAAACACAGAATTTTAAAATAAGGAAATCATTAATACTGCTGCATCAGTAATAACCTATAATATCGTCTTTTTATATTTAATAAAAAAGTAAAATTAATATGTAAACCAGGTTTAAAAAAGACAATATAGTAGAATTCTCCTAATGTCACCTCCTAAAAACAGGAATAACAAATATTCAAAAAGTCATGTAGTACCAATGAAATGTTCAAGGAATTTCGCAAAAACATGCTCTAATACTTATGGCGGTGGAAAAATAAAAATATATTGAGCCTCATTCATGAAAACTATCTAACATTAAAGGGGTGTTATCGTTTCATTAAATGGTCTTCAGAATAAGGGGACAGTGAAAACAAGCAACTTTGCAATTGGATGTCATTAGCAAAAGCTGCCTTGTTTCTCACAGTGTCCCTTATCTGTGTTTTTATTTACACTGATATCCATGTGGGTCGAACCCTCCTATCCTCCTCCTTGCATTACACTAGCTGAGAGCTCATATACATTCGGAACAGCCCCTGGGTCGATTCACTGGCTGTACAGAATGACTCAGATTAGGGGCTGTAGCATTTTTCTTCTCCACACCTAGCAGAAACAGACTGCAGCAGATTGTACAATGAGAAAACATGACAGTTTTTTGCCCTGTGCCCTAACTCTCCTGCATACACGCAGATCTGTGCCGTTCAAGAAAGCTGTAATACATCTCCAGCTGTGAGAGGATACAGTGCTCAGATTAGATTGAATGCAGCCTGTGGTATGTATAGAGCTCTTATAATATAAGACTGATAGGGAGAGACACAGTGATATGTGGACTCAGAGGGGAGGGGGGAGTCTCAGGCCAGCAGTGAAGGGGGGATGATGTCATCCAGCTGGGAGGGGAAGAAACGCCCCTGCATTCACAGAGCTGGGAAGCTAAGAGAAGTGTGACTCAGCCGAAGTAAGGAAGCGATACATCCTCTTTAAGATTTTGTTGTCCATAGCAATCAATCAGAGCTCAGCTTTCATTTCACCAGAGCAGTATAAGAAACAAAAGCTAAACAAAAGCTACTAGCAACAAGGACAGTTTTGGGGTCCGTCCATATGGCATGGTTTCCTGGTTGTATTTTCAGACGGTTTGCGGATTTGGAAACAGTCTGAAAACCATCAAGAAACCATCCCCCATAGAATTTAATAGAAAATCTGTTCAGTACTCTAGACTGGACCGATTTTCAGCAGCCGGCATTCCGAAAAACTTGGAACATCGTCCGCTCGGTTTTCGGGCAGAAGGTGTGCAATTCAATGGCTACGGGGGACAGGCGAATCCGCAAATTGTGGACAGAATCATCCTCCAAAACCATGCCAGAGACAAAGAGAATCCGACCAGCATTTTAAATATGCCGTGTGGCCGTATCCTTAGGCCATGTTCACACGGCTTAAAATGGGCCGTATTTCGGTCCGTAATTACGCGCCGAAGTGCGCCAATTACGGGCCGAAAAACGCCCATTCATTACGGTAATTCACAGTTCTCATAGAGAACTATGGATTACGTCTCCCCTCCCCGCCCGGCGGATTCGCCGGGCGGGGAGATAATTCACCTGTCACTTTCTAGCAGCGTATACGCGCCGCTAGCAGTGATAGTCTATGGGCCGACGAAGTGCCGGCCCCCTGCTTACTCCCCCGCTCCCGCCCCCGTCCACACGGCGTAATTGCGGGGCGTAATTACGTCCCGCAATTAAGCCGTGTGAACATAGCCTTAGGGTATGTTCACATGGCCAACGTGAACGCTTATTTTTAAGTGTCTAAATCAGCCTCAAGTACCTGAAAACCATCTCATACATAGCAGTTTTCAGATGAGTTTTTGATTCGGATTTGATGAGGTTTTTTCCACCTGATTTTTCAGTGCTGCTTTCTTTCTGAAACATGCATACAAATTACTGGCCAGGGCAGTTTTTGGGGTGAGGATCCACATTCAAAACTAAATCAAAACCGCACCACACTTGTGGATGAGGTTTTGAAGCTCTCCATTGATTCCTATGGGCATTTTATTCATGAAAAACGCCTCAAGAATCAACATGTCAATTATTTTCAGAAAGTTACACTTTGAAAATAAGCGATTAAAACATATGTAAAAAAAAATGGTTTTACATGGAAAAAAAAATAAATGAAAATGAACTGGGAGATTTTTATTTTTACCCCGTTTTGGAGGCAAAACCACAAAATACGTGCCGAAAACAGCGTCTAAATCAAACCGTGTGAACTTACCCTTAGGCCTCGTTCACACGACGGTTCCCGCGGCCAAAACCTCGTCGGACCGCGCTGCAAACTCGCGTCTCCCGACGCGGGTTGTGGGCGTGGTCTCAGCGCGGGAGGGGCGTGGTTTGGGGCGGGTTTGCGCCGAGGGTTTGCCCCATGAAAATTTAATAGCAGAGGAAAAAAACCGGGGTAACCGGCCCCCCACCACCCCGGGACACCCGGGGGTGCCCGTGACCACCATGGGCCCGCCGGAGGAACTCGTGTCGGGAATTGAAAGGAAGTTCTTAAACCCGGGGTTTGGCCGGGGGGCCCGGACCCGCGGCCAACCCCGCGGAGTTGAATTTTAAACCCGGGCTTCCATAAAAAAAACCATTTTAAAAACTGCCACGGTTTTGGCCCGGGAAACCGTGGAGCCGGGCCATAACCGCGGCCAAATCCGTCGTGTAAACGGGCCCTTACTGTTAGACAGTGCTCATAAATGATGCCTCCTGTGTCTCGGTATATGATGACACAGATACAAATTATTCTGTTCTGTTTCATCTCAGACAAGGAGAAGACTGATCAGAGATGCAGCTGAGAGGCCCATGATCACTCTGGATCAACTGCAGATATCTACAGCTGAGGTGGGAGAGTCTGTCCATAGGACAACAATCAGTCGTACATTGCACAAATCTGGCCTTTATGGAAGAGTGGCAAGAAGAAAGCCATTTCTCAGAAATATCCATAAAAAGTATTGATTAACCCCTTAAGGCCATTTTCACACGGCTTATTTGGGCGCGGATTGGAGCCGTACTGCGCGCCGGATTTGCGCTGCAGTACGGCTCCAATCCGTCTCAGTCATTAAGGTAATCCACAGTTCTCATAGAGAACTATGGATTCCGTCGCTTCTCCCCGCTCGGCGAATCAGCCGGGCGGGGAGAAAGTGACATGCACATTATCCAGGCACAATACGCGCCGTAGATAATGAAAGTCTATGGGGCCGGCGGGCAGTGCCCCCGCACCCGCCCCTTTTTCAAGCCGTAATTGCGAGCGAAATCCGGCTCGCAATTAAGCCATGTAAACCGGGCCTAGGCCGAACACCTGAAAAGTAGTTAATGACCAGAACATTTTTTTCGTTTTTGCCTCCTTGCGTTTCAACAGTTGTAACGTTATTATTTTTTCAATGACGCAGTTGTATGAGGCCTCATTTTATTCGGGACAAGTTTTATTTTATGGTGGAATAGTTTAAATTCGCTTGTAAATAATTGCAGAATTTTTTTTTTTATTTTTTTTTTACACAATTCACATTTCACACTTAGTAATTTGTTAGATTAATTTTACAGGTTATTACGGTCGTGTAGATACCTAATGTGTAGGTGTTTTTGTGTGTGTAATAGATGCACAATTATTTTTTATTAAATAGTTATTTTTATTTTATTATTTATTTTTTTATCCTTTTTTTATACTTTTTCTGTTTTTTACTTTTTTTTTTTTTTTTTTTTTAAATCCCATGAAGGGAAAACTGATTTACATTTATTTTATTTTATTTTTTTTTGCACTTTATAATGAATTAGAATATTCATATATGCTAATATATTATAATGTGTCAGTCTGACACAGGCAGTGATCAGGACAGCACACAGTGTGCCCTGGTCACAGGCTTCATGCACAGACAGCTCTGGGGCCACTCTAGGTCCTCAGGGCTGACTGTGCAGCCGTCCCCCGGGCTCTGTCGGGTCACCAGGTGTTCCGATCACCCGACAGAGCAGGGGAAACCCTTTGATTGCGCTGCGGTGACGAACCGCCGCAATCAAAGGGTTAAAGCACGGGGATGTAGAGGTTTCCCCCACTGCTTGCAGGAGCTGCACTAGGATCAGGGCTGTGTAGCACAGTCCCGATCTCAGCACAGCTGCGGCGCCCGGGCGCCGCAAACTCCGGTGTCTGCAGCGATGTCTAAAGACGTTTCTGCAGACGAACGACCCGCACCAGCCGACGTCTAACGTCGGCGGGCGGTCGTTAAGGTTTTAAAGTTTGCAACAAGCCACCTGGGAGACACCAAACACGTGGAAGAAGGGGCTCTGCTCAGATGAAACCAAAATCAAATTTTTTGGACACAATACAAAACGATATGGTTGGCAAAAAAGCAACACAGCTCATCCCCCTGAACACACCATCCTCACTGTCACACATGGTGGGGGCAGCATCATGGTTTGAGCTGTTCTTCAGCAGGGACAGGGAAGAGGGTTAAAATTGATGGGAAGATGGATGGAGCCAAATACAGGACCATTCTGGAAGAAAACCTGGGATGGAGATTTATCTTCCAACAAGACAATGATCCCAAACAAAGCAAAATCTACAATGGAATGGTTCACAAATAAATGTATCCAGGTGTTAGAATGGCCAAGTCAAAGTCCAGACCTGAATCCAATCGAGAATCTGAGGAAAGAGCCGAAAACTGCTGCTCACAAACGCTCTCCATCCAAACTCACTGAGCTCGAGCTGTTTTCCAAGGAAGAATGGGCAAGAATTTCAGTCTCTCAATGTGCAAAACTGGTAGAGACATACCCCAAAAGGTGGCGCTACAAAGTATTAACTTAAGGGGGCCGAATAATTGCGCACGCCCAACTTTTCAGTTTTTTATTTTTTTTACAAAAGGTTAAAATATCGAATAAATTTCGTTCCACTTCACAATTGTGTCCCACTTGTTGTTGATTCTTTACAAAAAAATAAAAATTTTATATCTTTATGTTTGAAGCCTGAAATATGGCAAAAGGTTGAAAAGTTCAAGGGGGCCGAATACATTCGCAAGGCACTGTAAATCCCCCTAAAACAAATTGCCAGTTTTTCTCCTAGAGGAATAATGCAATGCATATATTTTTCCCCCCCAAAAAATTATGCCTATAAAAATACAACTCATTCCGAAAAATACAAGGTGTAATATATCTAAAAATTAACATGTAGTGAATATATTGACCCCACACAGATTTTTTTTAGCATTAAAAATAAATTACGGTACATTTTTCCTAATTATATACAGGTTTAGCTAAAAATTTAGCTTTTCAAGGAACATTGGGGGAAGTTTATTTCTCAATTTCTTCCAAATACGGCAAATCTCCATATGTGAGTGTAAACCGCTCTTCAGGCACGACAGCATGACAGGGCGTACAAGGGAAGTACCCCATTTGGCTTTTAAAACACAGATTTGAGTGGGTGCCATGTTGCCCCCGATATATCAACACAGGTAAAACCTTCCAGAAGTAACCCCCTACTTGGAAACAACACCCCTTAGGGAATTCATCTAGGGGTGTAATGTAAATTTTGGGAACACAGGTGTTTGAGAGGTTTAGCATTGGGCCATGAAACTGCAAAAAAACAATTCCTGAATTGTTTTTTTGGTTTCATTTATTACCATGTTTGTTGATGACATGTTATCTTTAATATGCGAGTTGGTATTATTACTTCTATTTAACCTGTATATAGTTTTTTAGGTATTACTACTTTTACTTAATCGAAATGCGAATTAAAAACAAAAATTGTGTTTTTATGTCGTCATCTTCTGAGAACCATAACTTTTAAAATTTTCTGCATACAGGACTGTCTCTTGGTACTGTTTTGGGGTTCACATGACTTAGAAACGCCTTTTATTCTGGATTTTGGGAGGCAGAATGAACAAAACACAGCAATCTTGGTAGTGTTTTTTTTTTTTTTTTTTTTTGGGATCACTGTAATTGATACAATTACAGTGATCCCAACTTATTTTTTTTATGTTGAAGCACTTTTTCACAATACTATCTTATTTTTTTAAATAATGTTTATGCATTGCTATATAATGAACTTTTTTTGTGGTATGAACCAACGCTGTTATTGGTACCATTTTGGATTTATATATGACTTTTTGATTTTTATTCCATTTTCCATGTAGCGGGACAAACAAAAAACACAATTTTGGGTTTATTTATATTTTTTTAAGTTATTCATTAGGCAGTTACAATCCTGTTTTTAACACACAAAGTGAACATCTCCTCTCATATGCAAACATAACTAATTTACTCAACCATGCCTAGAACAGAGACTGTAACCTGCCAATACCGTTTTATAAGCTACACTCAGTAAAGAAGTGCAACATGTAGAGTTCATTAGTGTCTGGCTGTTCTCTAAATTTCACCAATATCACGGGCACCCCAACATCAGTTATCACTCCTGAAAGAGTGCCTTGGGGGGTCCTAGACTGTCTCCAACTGTGCAAACCCCTCCACTGACAAATTGTGGCGAACACAGGGGAAGTGTTTAGGGGTCCAGCGGCAACTCCAGCCACTGTGATAACACAAACCACAAGTCTCAGCTGGCCCCACCATAACATCTATGGCCTTTTCCCATGACTTACAACATACCTACCAACTGAGGGGAACCTATATACCTACTGAGGGAATGCATACCTATCTACTGGTTGCTTTGTGGGATGAGGTGTCACCCTTTCTCCAGGGTGCCGATCCAGTCTATATATATATGTGTGTAGTTTGTTTTACAGGTTTCTTTTTGGACTACGTTGTATCAGCATTGTATCTATTTAATAAAAATGGTCAACTAAGGATGAGATCCAAGAGTGTTTAAATAAAGTATTTTTTCTTTTTTTTTTAACCATTTCTTTCCAGTGTCCGTAATGGAGGTGTCTGACAGATACCGGTCCATTACTAGCACTGGGGCTTGGTATCAGACAGCAGTGTTTGTTGTCAACCCAAGGCTGTCACTAATACTCCAGTATCTAACACATTAAGAGTAATGGAAATAATCAGGCTAACATCAGAAACGGACCCTATAATGTAATGGTCCCCCCAGTTTTCATAAAAAGCCAAGGTAAAACCAGCAACTGCAGGATGATAATATCAAGATGGGAGGGTCCATGGGTATTGGGCCCTTCCCATCCTAAAAATTCCAGCCTGCAGAAGACTGTGCCTGTAAATGCCTCTCCCCCTGCCACTGTGTTATGCAGGCTTGTGTCAACACCAAAAAAAAACAAAAAAAACAAAAAGAAACCTAATCACTTTACAACCCCTCACCTCCTCACCTCCACCTTGGGGAGCAAGTAATGAGGAAATAGAAAAGAAAGGACTCTAAAATGTCTGTGTGGCAAATTATGAAGAGATGGATTGCGGCTGAGAGAGGTCATCAAGGCGGTCAAGGCCAAAACGAAAAAAAAAAAAAGGGAAAAGAACAACTCAGATCACAGAAGAAAACACCTGTGAGTCACTGGCTATAAATGTACTGAAATCACTTATATGTCTGCAAATCGCTTGTGTGCAACTGTTAATCACAGGTGGCGCTCGCATGTGGCTATGGTCTGGCAGTATTATTTGGCCTTTATTCAGTAGTATCATTGGGCTTAATGATGTTAGTATAGTGGGTGTAGTGATTTTTTTTAGTAATAATATGTATGGTATGTTTGCTCCATGAGTAGGTATATTATTTGGTAACTGTATGACTTATTAAACAGATATTACACAATCAAAGATGAGAGCTTTTGACTTTCATTATTCTGTGTATCTGAGGTGAAGTACAATATTTATGTGCAATATCTGTGCGTAAAATTAGTGACAAGAACATACTTTTTTTTTCCCCCTAAAAATAAATACCGCAGCTCACAATGTGGCATGAAAAGTGGTGTGTGAACCTAGCCCTATTAAGCAAAATTTAACACAGAGGGCACGTGCCCCAGAACCCTAGCAACATCCCAGCTGCCGACATACATGTATGGGAAAATGCATAAAGGAGTAAAAAAAAAAAAAAAGGAAATACACAAAAGTTATCAGAGTCAAAGCACAGGGGCAATTTTTCTGGTCCTAAAGACTAAAATGATCAGTAAGATATTAAAATGTGCTGGATAAGGGTCTGTGGTCATTCCTGATATGCCTATTTCAGTAGCTACTTTCAAACAATTCTGAAGCATCTCTTCATATAACTCTGTGTTGTGCTGCTTCTTTTATTCCTTTCAGAAATGTGCAATATTACTAAATGTTAGCTGGGTGTTTCAGTGTGTCCTGTCACAGTCTGACCATGTCCAATCAGTGCCGAGTGTGTGCAAGAAAATGGTAATAACCATCTGACTGATTCACTAATTTATTTCTAGAAGGAGTAACAAAGAAACAGCTAAAGGCAGAGTTATAAGATACTCCAGAAGTTTTTTTTGTACAGTAGACACAGTTCTATACTAAAACAGACATGTCAGAACAGGTCACAGTTTTTTTTTTCTCTTTTAAGAGACCTGATTTCTGTACCACTTATACCTACTTGAGCCAAATTCTGAATCCACAAAAATCAACTTTTTTGGAATGTGTACTTAGTAAACACTGGAAAAAAAATAGGAGTATGTTCACACGTCGTATTTGTGGGGCGTACTTCGGTGTGTAATTGCACTGCAATACGCCCGAAGTACGCCCCACAAATACAGTAAATCATAGCACAAGTGACAGTGGATGGGAGCAGGCTATATGCCATATGGGCATAACCTTACCCTGTGGAACCCTACAAGTAACTGACCTATCCAGAGGATGTAGCATTACTACCTACCTATCAGTCCATTGCAGTTTTCCCATTCACACATATTTTACCCTAATGCAGGAATTCTGATTTTATACACCAATTTCTAAAGTGGACAGTATTAAGTGCCTTTAAAAAGCCTAGATACATAATCTGATAAGCTTCTATGAGGAGGAATGTCAAACAGAACTGCTTCTTTATTAACCCATGCTGATGCGGTGTTAAAAGATTTGTTTTGGGTTTTTTTACTTCAGGATAGCATCTCTTAGAAAACCTTGAAATATTTTACACATGAAAGATGTTAAAACTTTAAAGTCTATGGTTTCTGGACTTTTAAACTCCTTTTTGAATATTGTTTGTTAAAATGATCACTGTGTACTGCAATTCTTAGGGTATGTTCACACGGCTTAAATTGCCACGTATTTCGGCACACGTTTCGCCACGTATTTTGCATCATACGCGGTGAAATGCGTGCCGCAATTACGGTAATTCATGGCTCTCATAGAGAGCTATGGATAATGCGTCGTCCCCACCACGAGTACAATAGAATCATATTGTACGCGCAGGGGGAGAACTGACATGTCAATTGTTAGCGGCGAATATGCGGCGCTAACAATGCATGTCTATGGGACCGGCGTCCGGCTGCCCCTCCCCCCCGGCTTTGGAATTACACGCTGATCAGCACGTGGTTCCAAAACACCCGGCGTATTGCGACGCGTACTATACGCACCGCAATAAGCCATGTGAACATAGCCTTAAAGGGGTTTTGCCACGAGGTAAAATTGAAGTGGGAAGTTTGTAAATTAAGTAATAAACATTCTCACCATTCATCATTATTAAAAAGTCTGGACCGTTTTGGTCTTAGCTGCTTTTAGTGATCCATTATTTACAGCACATCTCCAGAAGTTACGATAAGGGCGGAGAGCTCAGTCCTGGTCGCACATGCTCAGACATCACTTCTCCTCTCAGGTAGCTACTGAGTGTTCAAACCCCAGGTGCTGTCATTCTACTCCTGTCCTCTGTACTCATTAGTAATTCGTCAAACAGTTGAAATAAAATAAAAGAGAAACCTCAATGAGGTATGTACATTGATAAAGAGAAATAAAATCCACAGGCTTGGTTCCTGCAGGGATTTGAACCGAGGACTCTTGTGTCTGGAGGCAAAAGTTTTACCTCTACTTAGCTACTTACAATTCTACACAAATTGACTAGAGAGGAAAGGCCTGGTGATGTCATCCTGCTGGGTCACATGATATGCAATTCTAACAAATCACACATGCCCCCTTCTGAGCACACAGAGCTGAAGAGCAGGATACAGGAGGTATGAAATGAGATTGTGGCAAAACCCCTTTAAGGTCTTTTTACATAGGCCAATGATTACACATTAATTCTCAATCACCTGATCTGACCTGACGAACAGAAACCCGTTCAGATGGTTGTTTGTGGACTGATTGGATCTTTAACACTGGCATAGAAATGCTCTTGGACCAGCAGCATATTATCCTGCATAAACAGAGGATGCCAACATAATGCAAACAGATTGGGGGTCAAGAGATCACATGAACGATCATTCTTCCCCAACACAGAAAACATGCATGAAAGGTTTTTAAAGGGGTTGCCTCACCATGCTTTTCTACAGAACTACAGGCAGCTTCAGGCTCCCACTTCCTGGTTAGGCTAGGGGTGGGTCTACAGTATTGATTGGTATATCAGATCTGTCATTCCCAGCCGAGCTCAAGAGTGACATGGAGGTTTGTAAACTGTAGTGCATAAGGCTACAGAGCTCTAAAAGGACAGCGCTGGCCAGAAAGTAATATACATGAGCTCATCATCCCAACCACTGAAACAGATTATTAGGTGGATATCATCAGCCTGTAAAAGCAGAGAGCAGGGAGAGGTGGCTGGTAACCAGGGAAATGTGTCTGCAAAAGCAGGACAGCAATATATGTGGTCATCTTTATGTACCTTTGCCTACATGTTGAAAGCTAATCAATGAAACAAGAATATCCCTTTAACAAGTGCTGAACAACTCGCTATATCATAGGATTAACGTGGGGAAGTGATTGTTGTACATGATGCATAAAAACAAAAAGAATAAAGTGGAAATACTTACTCAGCGGACATACTCGTCATAACCAGTGATCTTGCAACCTTAAAGAAAAAAACACAAAGGCCATAAATATGAATTAAAACATTTGAGGGGGAAAAAAAACAAAAAAAAACAGATAGTGGCTCCCATTAGAAGCCTTACGTCTGTCTTTCTCACATTCAGTAAAAGGTTCTCTTAGTTCATAAGAAAAAGATGGAGAGCTTGATTTTAGCACATGAATTCAGATCTTTATTTGAGCCATCTTGGGCACATAGACATAAAGAACTTCTGATTGCAGTGTTTAACATCCTGCAAATGATGATCCTTTGCCACCCTCGCCGTATGCCCTTCTTTTGTCACAATTTAACAATAAATTGCATTTTTTTCATGACATCTTATTTGCAGATTACCTCTAATGTAAATTTTTTTTTTTAAATCCTGTGGTTCTATTACATATAAATAAATGCATAACTGTTTCACACAGCAGCAATTTTTTTTCACCGTGTTCATTTTTTACTCCCCACCATCCAGGGGCCATACCTCCCCCCTCACTCAACTACCTAGACATATAGAGCTTGTTTTTTGTGGAACAAGATGCACTTTTTAATGGTGTCATTGATCATAACATACAATGTACTGTGAAAGCCCCCCTCCCAAAAACAAAACAAAACAAAAACACAATTGTGCAGTTTCAGTGGGGATTTCGTGTTCACTGTTATCAGTTTTCTGCAGGTCAATACCATTTCATTAATACCAAATTTATAGTTTTATAGAGTTTTTATTATGTCTTAATACTTTTAAACAAAAAGTTTTTATTTCTTACATTTGTGTCACGGATGTCCCTGCAACCGTCGTCCCGGGCGCATCCGTGCCCCCTTGCTGTGCGGCGCCCCGTCCCGCACGGCGGGTCGGGGGTCCGCTCGCTCCCCTGCCGGTGCTCAGGTTCTCTTACCCTGCCACGCTTCCGCTCTGTCCGTCTCTGTCCCGCGGCGCGTGCGCGCCGGCAGCGTTAAATTTAAAGGGACAGTGCGCCGGTAATTGGCCATTGCCGGACGCTGCCCCTATTTAAGCCGTCCTCTTCCTGGTAACCCTGCCGGATCTTTAGTGCTCATTGCCTACTGAGAAAGCGTTCCAGAAGCCTTGTCTTGATTACCGTGTACCGAACCCACTTGCCTACGTTCCTGACCACGCATCTCTGCCGCCTGCCCTTCCTGCCTGTCCCCGACTACGAGCCTGTCTGACGAATCTGTACCTCGCCTACCCTTTGCCACAACTGCAGGCAAGTTCCGCCAGTGGAAGCGACCTCGTAGACTCCCGCCGCAGCAAGTCCATCCCACTTTACGGTGTGCTCTGGTGAATACGGGACCTACTTAGATTCCGCTCCCTGGTGTGGGCTTCCACCATCGCTTGCGGTGGTCCAGTGGATCCCCTACCGCAGACCGTTACAATTTGCATTGCAGCACCATTTTCTGTAACCTATAACTTGTTTTGTTTTTCAGTCTATGGTGACTCTTAGTAAGAAGTTGTTTTTTGCCAGCTAAAATTAATCTTTTATCGCTGTCATTTTGGGATATGTACGACTTTTTGATACATTTTTATTTACATTTTTCCGCAATGCCAAATGACCCAAAAAATTTAACGGTTTTATTTTATGGGGTTCAGCGTATGGGATCACTGATGTTTTTTAATAGATCATTGTCAGGAAAATTCACTCAAAAAATGACAAATCGTTCACCCCCTCCAACTTTAGTCAAATGGCCTGTGAGAGGAAGAGGTCAATTATACCCATTGTAAATGCCATTCTATAGGAAGCTCGCTCAGCAGGGGAGATCCCCACATCAAATGTAGCCTCATCTCCATTAATTAGCACCAAGACATGTGCTCTCTCAAACCCTCAGCTTCAAAGACTTGAACAAAAGGCTCCTAGCCACAGCGGCCTAGATATTTCATAAGGATTCATAGGCGACCCAATCATAACTGGTCTATGGCGGTTTCATATCTTAAAATATGGAACTCCCCGCACACATACCCACCACTCCCACGTTCGCACGATGCAGGGGGACTGAGAAATTGAGAACTGGACTTAGGGAGCACCTAGGATAGGGGTGTCTGACATCAGGGCGTAGCTTAGGCCAGCCGATTCTGATGCTGCCACTGGTTCCGTTCTGTGCCAATGCCCTGCCCGAGGTATGGCTCATTTTGGTTTTTCAGTCAGAAATTGCATGGCCAGCGTGGGAGAAGTTCATAGACCGTCACATGGGTGTGCGGGGGGAGTGTAGTAGGCTGCCACATGGGCTGTCCCATTGCAGATATAAGCAGGAGCCCCAGATGGGGCCCAGAAATTGCATTCAGGAGGGGGGGTGCCTAAGAGCATTTCCAGGAGCATCCACACACAGAAGCCAGGCCACATAAGCCCACCCAAGCCCCCCCACCCCCAAGCCAACCACAGGTAACTGGACACAATTTACTGCCTTTGAATTGTAACCATACTTCTATTTGCACCTCTGACTCTTACCTGTATATATTATCATTCTGTACATATTACCTGTCTAGTGTGCCCTCCAAGGCTAATTAAATCTATAAACTTTAATCTGATTTAGTCTGTCTTGATCATCGGCCTCACACGCCTAGTACTCTGTCTATAATACATAGCTACCCCAAGGCTGGTTCCTGGCCTTGTTATAAGTCGGTAACGGACTGGTCTTCTAACTAAACTAGAAACTGGTGGCAGCCTATTAGACTGCAAGATTTTTGTTTAACCAGTGTGGGTAAAATCTCGCTCAGCCGTTCAGGGTCGTTGGCGAGGAGTGTGTTCTCTCGCCCTCCTGGAGTCTCCCCGTGCGGACAGGGGTTAACGGTGAAACAGTATGTGGCTGACCTTGTGTACCCCTAGGGGGCAGCGCAATTTCACGATACACCCAAAGTCAGGCCGTCGACCCTCGAGTGGGCCGGCGGGGCAGGCTTTTTCCTGACAATCAGACTTTCACGGATACAGCAATACCAATTACAATAATCTTTTAAAAAATGTTTTACTCGTTTGCTTACTTGTAAAATGGCAAGGGAGGGATGGAACTGGCAAAGTGTAATAGGAGTAGAAAAATGGCAGCTACGGATGCCTTCATGAGGCCTCCAGCTGCTATTGCAACCGCTTAGTACCCCGAGATCTCGATTGAAAAAGGAGGTCTCCAGTTTAGTATATACATTTTCATATACATATAAAATTCTAAGTTCATACAGATGAGTCCTCTGTTTTAGATCCTCAGAGTGAAGAGTGATTATTAAGCGCAGCTCTCGCTCTCGAACCCTGTCATGTGTTACACACAAAGTCCACCAATTCGAATGGACACTGTGTAATGACTACATAGTTAATACGATTGAAAAAAAGACATGTCCATCAAGGTCCATGAGGGTGGGGAAAGATGTAGATTAAGGGAGAGGAATGGGAATTTTTAAGCTTCGTTTCCCCTATTGATACAGACTTTGGAACCCATAAGGTATTAAGCAATCTGCCCTAAGTAAATATTTTATTTCTGATCTCAAAATTGCCATCAGACTGGATCCATTTGTTTTATACAGCTACATAAGATTAATACTATTCAGTAGTAAATCGTTATCTAAACCTTTCTTGAAGGCCTCACCTGTTCCTGCTGTGACCAGCTCCTGGGGTGGCTATTCCACAGTTCTCATGTTAATTAAGGCTTTTCTCCTATGGATAAGAATCTTGTTTTCTCCAGATGGAGGGACTAATTTCTCCTGTAGTGGTGCTGCAGGGAAATTGTACACTTCCTGCCAAATTTAACCACAAATTATAGCTAATTGTTGGGGATCCCAGCACAGTGAGAGATTTTGATCAACCTATTGTCAAAAGACACTTCCAAAAAGAAGTGATTGTCCAAAACGAAAACCCCTTGAAGCAATGGTGTGACAGGAGGTGCGTCTCCAACTGGCTCAGACTCCCTGGATTTACTGTAGCTAAATTCTAGTCACAGATCACAGCTCTCGCCTAATGAAGTTGTGCTAAAAAGCGGTAAGATCTGAAGAAAATAAATAGTAGGTAATCATCTATTGCACATACTGATTTACAGATCACTTTTGTGTTCATTCCTGGACAGTGGCTTTTAAGGGGTATTCCTACCATAGAGTTTGATGCCATCAAAGTTCGATAGGTATAGATCCAAAAGGTGTCTCCAAAAGTTATGACTCAGAATGGTTAGCTGGCGCAACCCTGCCTACGAAGGCTTACAGTCTACAGTTTCAAAAAAAGAACAAAAAAATCTCCTCTACAACATATACATGCGTAGACTATATCTAACACACCAGTTTCATGCATTATTATTTATTTTAAAGCACCATTAATTCGAAAGCGCTGTAAATTCGAGGAGGCTTACGTACAAAATGGTCCAAACAGAGTGCAAGGGTAAATCTAAATGAGCAATAACTGGTACAGAGGAAAAGAGGAGCAGGGCTGTGGAGTTGGTGCCCATTTTGCAGGAGTCAAAGTCGTCATAAAATGGACCAACTCCGACTCCCAGAATATATAATAAATTGGTAAAGTTAGTTCAATGCAGAGACAACAGCAAGAGGAATTGGGTCTTGTCAGAGCTATTGCTCCCATATCCATTGCCTTATCAGATGAGGAGTTTAATTTTGAAAAGTATTTGGATGACATGGAGCAGGCAAAGTGTTACCGCAGAGGAAAATATTCCGCTCTCATA
The DNA here is from genome assembly GCA_025379985.1 of Phyllomedusa bahiana. Lineage (NCBI taxonomy): Eukaryota > Metazoa > Chordata > Amphibia > Anura > Hylidae > Phyllomedusa > Phyllomedusa bahiana. The sequence goes on from JAODAL010000338.1 coordinate 177,423, forward strand.
GCAAAAGGACTGACCAGATTTCAGCTAAATTTTTCCACTTGCTTTCAAAGAATTAAAAGAGTTCAACCATTCACCAAAACGGACAACGCATGACAATTCTTTTATACTCCGAGATTGTTAGTTTTAGCATCTACTTCGTTCTGCAGATTCTTGTCATGAACTGCATTGTTACTGTTTTTCTCCTGGTGGTGGGACAAACTTTCTTCTTGTTACTACAAATTACAACCTGTATTCACATTCTCTAATAGCTCAGTGTGTTATTAGGCTGATTCCCAAGTGAAAGGTCACTGGTTCGAGCAGCTATGAAGATTTCCCAAGATAAGAGAAACAGCATCATCCAACTCATCGATAGCATCCTCTCTGTCAAGAAAATTGTCAAACTGCATCATGTGAGGCCATGACAGCTGGAAGAATATGAAATGAAGTCCATCCATACGTTCAAAAGCCAATAAGTGAACGTCTAGGCAAAATATTGGAGTCAACAAGTCGCTCATCACAAGGTCTATCAGTTCTGATGCGACAGACAGCAGTGGCAGCGACTCGTAGGCTTAGTAAGAGTGAGATCACAGACGTCCATGCAAGCATCAGGCAACAAGCATTACACAGGTCTGGGATGATGGCCCGAAAAAAGGGGAAGAAGCCGCGACGTTAATCTTGTCATAAGAAGCATTGACACGAGTTTGCAAAAAAAAAAAAAAAACGAAAAATTGGAAACGGGCGATTTAAAGCGATGAGATGAAAGTTAATAGACCGGACTCTGATGGGGCAAAAAGGGGAAATATCAAAAGGGAAAAAAAAACAAACAAGAAAAGTGAAGGAACGGTCAGGGTTTGGTGGAGGAAACTGAGGGGAAAGGGGAAATTTTCACAGATGTTGGAAAATTTTACCAGGAAAATGAGCTATCTGTGAGTGTCCCCACAAGATAAGTTAATCATAAAACTGGTTTCTAAGGGTAAAAAAGGCAGAGGGTTTAGGGGGCAACGACCCGAAACAACTAAAGGGTTTGGGGAAAAGGAAAGGGGTTTAAAAAATAATGAAGGAAAATTGCTCAACCCCAAATTTAACACTTTAGAGAGAATTTTAAAAAAAAAACTGTATTCTACCCAAAACCACTCGGGACCCAAAATTTTGGGGAAAATTAAAGAAACCAATCAGAAATTTTTGGGCCCAAAACCCGCTTGGGCAATTTGCCCCAGACCAAAAAAGGGGTTCAGGGATGCGAAAGCCAAAAGGGGGATTTTAAAAACAAAATACCCCGTAAAAAAAAAATAAAACTTTTTAACCCAAATTTTTTTAAAAAAAATAACCTGAAAACTAATGGCCCCCTAAACCCAGACCCCCCCTTTTAAAAAACCCCCCAAAACCCTTAAAGCCCCCGGGGGCCCCCCCCCCCCTAAATGTGCAATTCCCCCCAAATTTTTTTAATGTATAAAGACCCTTGTAAGAAGAGCTTGTTATCCCAATAAAAATTTTAAATTTAATCGTTCAGTTTAAAGCTTTTATTTGGGTTGAAAGGAAAGGAGCCTGAAAAGGGGGCCCAAAGGTTTTTAGAAATATTTTTTTCTTTTTCAAAAGTATGTTTTTTACCTTTTAAAAGTCCCTTTATTAAGTATTCCCTAATTTTAAAAAAAAAGCCCCTTTTAAAATAAATTACCCAATTATTTAACCTTTCAGGAAAAATTTTATCCCCCACCCCCCCTTTTAAATTTTTTTGCCCTTTTCCAAAAAAATGAGGGTTTGGTTCGGGATGGGGAGATACGGTGATTCCAAGGGGAAATTTTAGGGGTTTAAGTCCCCCGGGGTTTTGTTTATCGACCCCCCAGCCCAAAGGAATTCCCGTCCAAAAAGGGTTGCAATCTACAAAGAAAAGGGGATTGAAGACAAAGGGGAAAACCCGGGAAAAAAGGGCGCAAGAAACTTAAAATTAAATTATGGGTTAAAATTATTTAAAAGAAACCGTTTTATTTGCAGAGGAAAAGGGGTTAATACATTAACAAATTTTTAAAAATTTTCTTTTTTAACCCCAGGCCCCCCCGGTTTTTCCGATTTTTTAAAACCCCCCAAAAAATAATCGGGGCCTACAAACAAGTAAAATTTGGGGCTGCTTCTAATTTTTAGTTTTAAACACCAATGTTTCAAAATTTTATTTTTTTTTAACAAGCTCCAAATTTTTTTTTAAAGGCTTTTTTTTAACATGCTTTTTTTCAAAAAAGCCCCCCCAAACAGATTCCGACATTTGACTCCCCGTTCGAAAAAAATTGGTGTTGGGGAAACTTTTAATAGCAAAGCCCATTTTTCCCCAAAAAAACCCCCCCTTCCCGTTTTTTCACTGTTTTCTTTAAAATTTAAAGGAAAATAAAAGTCCTAAGGCTTGGCCCGGGGGCTCAAGTAAACATTTTCCTTTTTTTGTTTTATTTTTGGGGTACGGTTCCCCCCTGGCACGACAAAATTTAACCAGTTCCCCTGAAAAAAATTCCTTAAAAAAACCCCCCCACCCCCTTAAAAAAAAATTTTTATTTTTTCCTTTTTTTTTATTTGTTTTTTTTTTTTTTTTAATTTTAAAGGGGAAAAAAAGTTTCTTGCCCTTTGGGGGTAAAAAAAGTTGAAAGTATATGTTTCCTTTTTTTACATTTTTTGGTTTTTGGAAAAACCGACCCCCTTTAGAAAAATTCAGAGTTGTGTAAAAACAAACGGGTCAAGAATTAAAAAAATTTTTTAAAAGACCAAAACTATTTTTGGAAAATTTTTTGCCCGTCGGTTTTTCAGAAAAAATTTTTTTAAATATCCGAAAACGGCCTTAAAAAAAACCCCCCAAAAATGAAAAAAATTTGCCCGTGTGGGCCCCTATAACCAAAAAGGAGATAACATGCTCGAGTTCCGCGCCCCCGAAACCTTTTCCAATTCCATCCTTGTGATGTCACTGCCCTTTTTTCCTTCAAAAAAAAAAATAAGGGCAAAGAGCCCCCCGAAAAAAGAGGAAGCAAATAAGTAAATAAATTTTTAAATTTTAACTGCCCCTGATTTTAAAAATTTTTTGAGATCCCAGACCACGGCAATTTCCCAAAGGGGCCCCGTATTTTTTAAAATAAAAAAGTTTCCCTTGATTGGTTTCCCTACCAAAAGTTTAAAGCTAAAATTTTTGTAAAATTGGTAATAAACCCCCCCTTTTAATTCCCACGCATTTTTGTGAAGTTATTTTGCAATTTGAAAACAACTTGGGAAATGCCCAAATGCTTTAATATTTTAAAAAAATATAACTTGAAATTTTCCCCCTGTACCATTATTTCAAAATTCCCCTTTATGAACTTTCCCTAAAGTTCTTTAACCTTTTAAACCCCTAATTAAAAAAAATTGGGGAAAAAATTGAACCCTCAAGGGTAAATGGACAACCCCCCTTAAAAAATGTTCTTTAAAATTGGAAATCCCCCCAAGCCACCAAAAATTTTCTTCTGTTAACCCCCCCCCAAATTGTTAATTTCTCAAGTACAAAAATTTAAAATTTCGGCAACTAGGGGTTACCCAACCCCTTCCATTTTAAGAGCAAATCCCCATTGGTGGCCCAAGGGAAACCCAAAAATGGAAAAACTTGGAGCCAAAAAACCCCCCAAACCCTCGTTTTAATTTTAAGGGGTTTTTCTTTCCACCAAAAAGGGCATGGGGTCTTGCCCTTTAGTTTTTTTGGGCTTTTTAACAAAAAAAAAAATTTAAAAAGAAAAAATTTACATGTTTAAAAACCCCCTCCCCTGAGGGCCTTTTAACAAAAATCTTAAAATCTCGTCCAAACCCAAGTTTATAAAATTTTACAAAAAAAATTGTGTATTTGGTTTTGCCCGGTTTTTTTTGGCCCCTTTCCCCCCCAAAATTTTTAAATGATTGAATGGGTTTTTCCCCAATTTAAAAAAAGAAATTCAAAAAAGCAAATTGGCCCTTTTGGCCAAAAATTAAAACTGACTCAGGACCCCCAACCCAATTTTAACTAAATTTTGCCAAATGGGGAAAAAATTAACGATTTTTTTCGGAATTTTTGGCCCCTTTGAGAAAAAATGCTTTAAAAACATTTTTGCAGGGAAAATTGGTTTTTTTTTCCCCCCCAACCCCCAAAAAATTTTATTTTTAAACTTGAATTTTTAATTACTTATTTTTTTAAAATAAAAAATTTAAAAACCCCCCACCCCCAATTTTGGTAATTTCCCAAAGGATTTATAATTTTAATCCTTTTTCGGGAAAACCTTAAAGATTTTTAAAAAAACGATAAACCCACAAATGTTTTACAATGAAATTGGGGTTCCCTTCGCACAATTTAAAACTAGAGATGGGGGGGACTGTGAAAAGGAAAGGGGGGAAAAAAACTCAAAAAACAATGAATTTAAGGGGGCAAGCCGTTTCTTTTTGTTTCTCAGGATAAAAAAACCCGTCAACCCCCGCTCCCTACCCCCCCAAAAAATACCCTGGCAAGTTTGTTTAAATTTACCCAATTTGGCCCGGGCAGATAAATTTAAGGGGTTTGGGAATGAAAAAAACCCCCCCCTTTAAACTTCTCCTCTTTTTTGTTCCCTTTATTAATTTTCCATCCCCCAGTTAAGATTTTAAATTTTTACTACAAACAATTTGGATGATAACCCCTTCCCCAAATTTAAAAATCCAAAACAAATTTTTTTTTCCCCCATTTTTGGCCTCCCAATTTTTGGGTTTCATTAAAAGGTTTTTTCACATTTTTGGAAAAAATAAGTTATTTAAAAAAAAAAAATAATAAAATTCCCAAAAATTTGGCTTCTGAAAGGTTTCCCAACTCCCCCCCCAAAATCTAACCCTTTAAAAAAGTTCAGTTAGTTTTAAAAGAAAAAATTTACCCCCCAAATAAAAAATCTATTAAAGGGCCCCCTCCCCCTAATCCCCCAAACCCGGGAAAAAACCCTTTGGCCCGGTTTCTTAGGGGCCCCCCAAAAACCCAAACCGTTAAAGACCCCCAGATTTTCTTTTTGACCAACCCCAAAAACGTCTAGGAAAGCCCCAGAATTTCCCAGAAAATTTTCCATTTGGGGGTGGGGGTTTTTAATTAAACCCACCCTTTCCCCGGGGCAAGTTCCCCCCCTAGAAAATTGGGTTGGGGTTTTAGGTTTTTTTCAGGTCTGCTTTTAATCTGTGCCGGCTATTTTTCAAAAATTTTTTCACAAGATCAACCCGGGTTTTTTCCAAAAAAATTTAAATCATTTCTGTTAATTTTTGCTCTGAAAGATGGGTTAAGGCTTCTTTTCAGTGGGTGGGCTTATTTTTTGGGTTTTTTCTGTTTTTTGGTTTTAAATTTTTTACTGTACTGCAGAAAAAGGTAGGGAAATTTCAGTATCCCCCTCCCCCCCCCCCTTTAAAAAAAAACAACCCCAAAAAAAAACCCCCACCCACCCCCAAAAACCAAATTTTTGTTGGGGAATGGGCAATTTGTGGATGGGGCTCCCACAGATCCCGATCCTGTCAGGTCCCTTTTGGGTTCCCGCTGGGATTCCACCCAAAGCCCCCATTTCCAAATCCTTTTTTGGTGTTTGGGGTTTTTTAAAAAGAGGTTTTTTTTGGCAGTTACCCACTTTTTGGATGTGCAAAAATTTTTTAATTTATGAAGGGGAAAAATTTTTTTTTTTTCTTGCCAAAAATTTCCCAAACCAAAATTTTTCTTTGTGGAAACTCCTTTTTCGGGATGTCCCCTTGGGGTAAAAAAAATTAAACCCTAGGGCCTTTTCCCTTGAAGAAAATGCTTAAATTATCTTTTCAACACAGCAATAATGCCAAAGTTTGTCAAATTCAGTATACCCGTTCAAGAACGAAAAAAAATAGTTTTAACCCCCCCCTTTAAAATTTAGAACGAAAACAACCTTTAAAAAGCCCCCCATTAAAAAAACAAAAACCCAAACCCTTGGCCCCTCCCCCTAAAAAATTTTTGGCCCCCCTATTTTTAAAAAATGTTGAAAAAGGCCCCCCCCCCCCAAAGGGAAAAAATGACAAATAGCTTGGGGGAACCCAATTTTAAACCCGTGTTTCACCTTTTCCCTTCCTTGGGAAATTAAAATCCCCAAAAATTGAATGGTTACCTACAAACCCCCAAAATACCCCCAATTTTCCCCTTGGTTTTTGCCCCTGAAAACCTTTTTCCCCCTCAGGTTTTTGAAAAATTATCCCCATTTAATAATCCCCAATTAAAAATTAACCCCAAACTTAAAAAAACCCCCTTTCCCTCCCTGAACCTTTTAAAAATTTTTGGGTTTGTGTTTTAATTTTGGGGAACCCCATAAAATAACCCCCTAAATATTCAAAAAAACCCCAATAATTTTTAAATTTCCCGGGCTTGGGGCCTTTTTTCAACCTGATTTCCCCCCCCCCAACAGTTCCCCCTTGAATTTGGGGGGGGGCCGGGGTCGGGCCCCGCCCAAATTTAAAGTCCCTGTCACTTTCTCCTCCCCCGGGGGGTTTGCCGAGCGGGGGGGGAGGGGGGTTGAATCCACAGTTCTCTTTGAGAAAATGTGGATTACCGTAATACAGGGGGGATTGGAGCCGTACGCAGCGCAAATTACGGCGGCGCAGTACGACTCCCAAACTGCGCCCAAATTAAAACCATGGAACATGGCCTTTGGGCCCAAAAATATTACCTAAACATTTTTGTTGCTTTTTCCAAAATGATCAAAAACCAACAATTAAAAAAAAATTCATGGGGGTTTTAATTTTTTCCCCCTTTAAACCTGCAGCAATTTTTCCCCCCACATTTTTTTTTTTCCTCGCCACCCTTTTAAGAGCTTAAATTTTTTTTTTCCTTTTTGTCTCCCTTTCTAAATTAGGGCTTGTTTTTTTACAGGGCAAAAGTATTTTTTTGAACCATTGAAACCCTTCCCAAAAAAAAAGTATTTTTTTTCATACTTAAAAAAATTTCCTAGACGAAATTTTCACCCTTAAACAGCACTTTTGAGCAAAAATTTGGGCCCGTACCCAGAAGGAAAACAAACATTTTTTGGGTTAGGTGTGGGTTTTCTCAAGGTTCCTGGGGGCAAGCAATGCCTTTTAAAACGGTGGTCTGTAAAGTTTCAGGGGAAAAGGTTTTTCGCTTTAAAATTCCCTTAGGGGCCAAAAATTGGAAAAGCTTTTGGGAAGTTTTTTGGGACTCTACCCGCATTTTTTTCCATGAAAAATTTTGGGTTTTTTAGTCAAGGGAAAAAGTGGGAAGGGTTCCCTTTTTTGATTTTATTTTTTTGGGGGTTTTTAAAGGGAAAGTGTCACAAAAAATGACCTTTTTTTTAAGTCCCATTTTTATGGGGTTTAAACCCCATTTTTTTAGGATTTTTTTTTTTTTTTTTTTCATATCCCTTATTTTTTTTTTTAATTCTTAAGTCCTGCCCGTTTTTCACTTTTGGCCAACTAGGCCCCCGTTTACAAATGATTTAACCCCCCAGACCAAGAGAGAATCCCCTTTTCCCTTGCTTCTTGCCAAAAATAGGGAGTTTTTAGACCCCCCCAGTCCCCCTTTCACCCCTTTCATTTGGAAGTATTCCCGTCCCCTTTCTCTTGAAAAAGAAAAACAAGTTCCCAACCCCGTCCGGGGTGGAAAAAGGGTTTTTAAATTTTGACCTTTTTCTCCCCATTGGGGAACCGGGGGATTCCCCCTTTTTAAAATCTTTCCAAAAAAGTGTGGTCCCCCCTTTTCCAAGGGTTTGCCCCCCTTCCTTTTGTCCCGAAATTTGGAAAAACCCCAAACCAAAATGAGAAAAAAAACCCCCTTTCCCGTAAAAAGAACCCCGGAATGTCAACTTTTTAAATTTTTGGTTTTTACCCCAAAGGGGTAAAAACTGCCCCGGACTTTTAAGAAAAATTTAAAAAATATTTTAAAAAAAAAGCCCCATATTTGGAAAAATTAAAAAAATAAAAGAAATCTTAAAAATTTTGTTTTTTTCCTTAAAAATAGTAAGTTTAAAAAAAAAATAAAATTATTTTTTGGGGTGAACACATTTTCCCTTAAATTCCTTCCTTTTTTAAAAAAGAAAAATCATTATAAATAAAGGGCCCCCCTACATTTTTTTCCTCCTTGCCCGACCTTTTTAAAAAAATCAAATTAAATTTTTTTAATTTTTTTCCCCCCCATTTTTGGCCAGAAAAAATTTTTCCCCACACCCCGGGCCCCAACACCCCCCCAAAAAAGGGGCGAACGGCCCGAAAAATTGGGTTTTTAAATTATTTTTAAGTTGCCCGCAATGCCCCCCCAAGGGGTTTTTAAAAAAGGTCCCCCCCCGCCCCAATTTTCTTTTTTTAACGTTGCCCCCTTTCCAACAAAGTCACAGAAACCCAAAAGGGTTTTAAGGAACAAAAGAAGAACAACCCCCCTTTTCGGGTTTTCCCGGGCCAAAATCCTTGGAACTTGGCCCTGGGAGATTTTGCATACCCAACAAAATGTTTAAAAAAACAAAAATCTTTGGCCAACCCAAGCTCCAGATAAATCACGTTTTTGTTTTTATAAAAGACCCCGCCTTCCCGTTTTCAGAAATTAAAAAGGGCCAGTGAACCAGCCCGGGGGGTTAGGCCTTAATTTTTAAAATTTTAGAAAACGAAAAAATAACCCCAGGCCCCGTTGAGGCCGATGATCAGGGCCCGATTTTAACTCAGGTTTAAAGTTTATTCGGGTTTAAATTTTTTTCCTTGGGGAAAGGGCCACAAGACAAATTTTAAATTTTTCCCAAAAATAAAATATACAGGGGTTTTTAAAAAGGACCCGATTTTTTCCCCCAAAATAAGTATGGTTACAATTTCAAAGACAGTAAAAGGGGTCCAAAGGTTAACCCAAATGATTGGCTTTGGGGCCCCCAAAAGCCCGAAAGGGAAAAAGGGTTGGGGTTTTGGGGGCCGCCGCGTATGCCTTTCCCGGGAAAGCAGGGAAGAAAGTGGGGGAAGGGACCCTTCCATTCCCGAATCAACAAAAAGGAAGGGCCCCGCATGTTGGTCGGCCCAGCCAAATTTTTTTGTTGGACCCCCCTGCAAAACTCCAAATTTCCTTCCAAAGGGACAACTCCCCCCGGAAAAGGGGTTAATTTTTGGCCCCTTTGGGAATTTAAAAGCCGTCGTTGACCCCCTTCCCTTCCCCTTTTGGGCAGTTAACCCCTAAAAATCGGGAGGCAGGTCACCTGAAGGGGGGCAAAAGGTTTAACTCGGAAGGACAAAGTTAGAAACCCGGGGACCCCCAATTTTATCCTCAGGTTTAAGGTGTGGCGGCAAAAATTTTTCAAATGCCGGGAAGGTGGTTCCCGGTCTCCCCCCTTAATCCAGTATGGGGAAATCCTCCCTTAACTTTGGGCATGGGGGCCCCCAGGGAAGCTCTTGATGGCCGGGGGGGCTGTGCCTTTTTTAGGGTGAACACCTGTAGTTGGTGGTCACCTCCCCGCTGGCGTTCCTCTGCCCCTCCCGACTTTTGGCAGTTGCGGGCCTTTTGCCCCTCCCGGCCCTTTTTGCAGCTTAAAACCCCTGCTTGCACCCTTCCGCTCGGGGGGGCCTCCCCTCCCCGCTCAAAGACAAATTTTTGCACTGCAAGGAGGGGATTGAAAAGGGGTCAAAGGTTTCCAAACCCCAAGTTTCCGGGCGCTTTTCAGGAGAATTGCTGAGGGGAGCTGCCCACTGTCCAAAGGACCACCTGGACGGGTCCTTGAGAAACCTAGCTTTGGGTCCTTTCCCTTTCCTTCTTAGTCCATAGCCTGGGCCCAGGCCGAGCTTTCCCCCTGGCTTTAAAATTTCCCCCGTTTTTCCTCCCGGGGTACCTTTCCCTTGCCCCACCAGCCATCCTTTTCAAAAAATTGGTTACTTTACACAAACTGCAAACCCGAATGCACCCAAAACCTGGTATTTTTCACTTGACTTGTTATGGGTGAGTTTAAACTTTAAAACCAACGCAGCAAAAGCCCAAATGCTGGGTTTTACCTTAGTGTCTTGGGGGTTTCGGGACCCCCCAACTCACACAAATAATTTTTTTATCCAAACCCCTCTCCACCAAAACTGTTTTAATGAGTTAATTTTTTCCCCACAAAACCCACATAACACGAGGGGTTTTTTTTGTGGGCAAGGGTTTTTCTTTTTAATGGGTTATTATATTACCATAAAATATACTAGGGCAAAAAAAAAAAATTCTAAGTGGGGCAAAATGTGAAAAAACAAAACAAAAAAAAAAAAACGTACTTACGCCATGTTTGCGGGAGTTTTTTTTTTACGGAGTTTTTTTCTTCGGTAAATATAATGTGTTATCTGTATTCTACAGGTTGATACGCATCCGGCAATACCAAACATGTAGGGTTTCCGTTTGTTTTGGTACTGTAAAAGAATTCCAAACATTTTCTATTTTTGAAATTTTTTTACACTTTAAAACTTTATTTTTTTACTTTAAACATTGAGTCCCCCCTAGGATACTTCAACACTAGGGGGCATGATCGCTAATACAGCCTAATGTATTGCACAGACAACACATTAGAAGAAAGAAGAAGTTGTCAGCTCACCCACAGTCATCGGCTTGCAATATGCTAGAACGCCAGGATCCCGTTCGGAGCAGAACGTGAAGTACGAGTCCCAAGAAACAAATTGATCCAGCGAATCCAGTTGCTGTAAAACTTAGTAATTTTTATTGGTTATGAATAAAACCAACACCTCCATCATAGCACATGGCTCACTCAGGCAAGTAGCTGACGCGTTTCGGACGATGCAACGTCCTTAGTCATAGCATAATGAGAGGCTACAAACACATACATTATATACAAATCCTTAAAACAAACAAGTACTTACACCTGAATCGCTGAATGCACCTATTCCGCCATAGCGCACTCGCACTTCCGGGTCATACGACACCAAACGGAAGTGACATCACGGACATGCGCAATATACCAAAAGATGAGGTACCTGGTAAGGGCAAGATCACGCATGCGCAGTCGCCCCAAGCCTGAAAACAAATACAAAAATGAAAACAAAAACAAGAACCAAAGGCCGGGCGCGCGTGCGCAATGATGCAAACCAGCATAATACGTGCGCTATTGACGGACAGGGACAAAACAAGCTAAAAACAACAGAATACAAATAAAACGAAGTTTTACTTAGTCACCTTTCCCTATAGTAGAATGTATGTATGCCTATGTAAAATAAGGGAGGCATCTATTGTTTAATATACATAAAGTGACATTAAAGTGTGAGTACCATATAAGGCTGTAAACTGTACTGAAAGCTCAATAGTGAAACATTGTTTCACGTTTGAGATTGAGCCCATTGGGCACTGTGGTATTGAGGCTGAGTATCCAAAAGGCCTCTCTGTCTCGCAATAAACGATCCACATCCCCTCCACGTGGGGGCTTGGTGACTCTCTCTCAATGCCCATAATTTTAAGGCTATTAATAATTAGAATTAATGAACTTCCCTGAAAATGTAGGGATAAGTTGGATCTGTTGCGGACAGAGCTGTTGGTGATATCATTCAAGTGTTCCAAAAACCGTGTCTTTAGCCTTCTGGTAGTATTGCCTACATATTGTAGGTTACATAGAACACAACTTGCCAGATAGATTACATGGTGGGAATTGCAATTAATATATTGACGAAATAACATGTTTCCTGATACCTTGTTTAATCCTGGAAATATGTACCAGTAATCACAAAATTGCAGGTTCTTACATGGGCAAGTGCCACACTTGTAAGATCCTTGTACTTTAGCCATGTATTACTGGATTTATTGGACAAAACCAGTGTTGGAGAAATAATATTTCCAAATGGTGGCGGTCTCCCAGATACCACTTGGCATCCCTCAGCTAATACTGCCTCTAGGTTGGGATCCTCCATCAATATGGGTAGATGTTTGAGAAAATACTTACGTATGTCTGAAAAATTGCTGGCTTGATCTAAAACCAGTACACACTTTTTCTTATTGGAAAAGCGTTGACAAAGGTCACGATTAGAGTTGTGACGGGTTAACAGTGATTCCCTGTCTTTTGAATTTACAATATCTACTGCTCGATCCAGCAATCCCTTGGGGTAACCTCTGAGACCAAGTCTGGCACAAATGTTGTGCCTTTCCCTCTCATAATCTGCCACCTGATTGCAATTCCTCTTGGCCCGCGTTAACTCTCCGACTGGAATGAAGCGACGAGTATGCCTCGGATGTGAGCTCCTAAAATGGAGGATGGTGTTACCTGATGTTATTTTCCGAAATGATCGGACATGAATGACCTGGCCCACAATGCCCGTTAATGTGAGATCTAAGAAAGATATATCGCTTACCCTATTGATGGGTAAATTTAAATTAAATGGATTACCATTCAAAAATGTTACAAATGCCGGTATGGCAGGCACATCTCCCACCCAAATGAACAGGAGTCATCGATGTACCTGCCATACCAGCAAATTGCATCGGTAAAGGGGTTGATAGAAGTGAATAGATATGTGTATTCCCACCATGCCATCACCAAATTAGCAACGGAGGGGGAGAATTTAGCCCCCATAGAAACTCCACGTACCTGAAGGTAGATGACACGGTTAAAGGAAAAATAGTTATGTGTCATAAGAAAGTCTGCTACAGACACAATAAACATAGAAATTTCGTCTGTGTAAGGGCCAAATTGTTTAAGATGAAATTCTAATGCCATTAATGCAACTTGGTGGGGAATACACGTGTATAAAGATTCCACGTCGCAACTCAACCATGTCATGCCCTCCCTCCAAACACACGTCTGCAGACTCCTAAGTACGTCCTGTGTATCTTGTAGATAACTGGGGATCCTGGTAACCAATGGCTGTAAAATGCCATCCAGCCACTGAGATAGTCTCTCCAGAAGAGAGCCAATGCCCGATACTATAGGTCGCATGGGGGCCTGTCTAAGCATTTATGAATTTTAGGGAGGGCATACATGATAGGCATTATCGGACATTCCACTAGCAGAAAATCTAGTTGTTTTTGGTCGAATACAGCCAAGGATAAACCCTCCCGTAATAATGTATGCATCTGTGCCCTAAACTCCGTGGTTGGATCCTGTGGGAGCACCCGATATGTAGAAGTGTCAGACAGCATGTTGGCTACGCTGTCGATGTATGCACTTTTATCCATTACCACCACAGTGCCCCCTTTGTCCGCCATCTTGATCACCACTTCCAAATTATTGCTCAACTCTTGTAGAGCCAGACGTTCTGAGTGGGACAAATTACCAAATTTGGGACCAGGGGACACCGTGGTGGACAGTGCCCGGAGGTCCTTCTCCATTAATGTTTGAAACCTATCCATGGAGTCGGTGCGTGAATGTAATGGATAGAAATCTCTGTTAGATGTTTGAAAGGGAGGTAAATGGCCCTGCCCTCCAGGACTAGTTGAGTCCTGCAATTCCTCCAAAGTGAGCAGTGCCATTTGTTCTCTAAAATACATGCCTTTGTAGACATTGGATCTGACATTGGAGACCTCAATATTGGCCACCTCCTCATGATCTGAGTCCTCATCCAAAGACCAAAAATGGCGTTTGAGCGTGAGGAAACGTACAAATTTATTTACATCTTTTAAAGTGGAAAACAAATCAAAATTATACTGTAAACCAAAATTTAGACCCAAGGATAAAACTTTATAATGGGCCCTATCCAAATGCATCGAAGACAAACTCGACAAGTAGTAATGAAGTGACAACATGCCAACCATTGGATGTTTTGAATTTGTCTTCGATGCATTTGGTTAAGGACCATTATATAGTTTTCTACTTGTATCTATATTTTTGTTTACAGTATTATTTTTATTTGTTTTCAACTTTAAAAGATGTAAAAAAATTTTTGTACGTTCCTCACGCTCAAACGCCTTTTTTTGGTCTTTGGATGAGGACTCAGATCATGAGGGGGTGGCCAATATTGAGGTCTCCAATGTACAGATCCAATGTCTACAAAGGCATGTATTTTAGAGAACAAATGGCACTGCTCACTTTGGAGGAATTGCAGGACTCAACCATCCTGGAGGGCAGGGCCAATTACCTCCCTTTCTACCATCTAACAGAGTTTTCTATCCATTACATTCACGCACCGACTCCATGGATAGGTTTCAAACATTAATGGAGAAGGACCTCCGGGCACTGTTCCACCACGGTGTCCCGGTTTCCCAAAATTTGGCAATTTGTCCCACTCAGAACGTTTTGGCTCTACAAGAGTTGAGCAATAATTTGGGAATGGTGATCAAGATGGCGGACAAAGGGGGCACTGTGGGGGGTAATGGTTTAAAAGTGCATACATCGACAGCGTAGCCAACATGCTGTCTGACATCTACATATCGGTGCTCCCACAGGATCCAACCATGGAGTTTAGGGCACAGATGCATATATTATTACGGGAGGGTCTATCCTTGGCTGTATTGGGACCAAAAACAACTAATTTTCGCTAGGGAATGTCCGATAATGCCTATCATGTATGCCCTCCTAAAATTCAAAATGTTTTAGACAGGCCCCCCATGCGACCTATAGTATGGGGCATTGGCTCTCTTCTGGAAAAGCCCTATCTCAGTGGCGGTGGCATTTTTACAGCCTTTGGGTTTACCAGGATCCCAGTTATCTCCCAAGACACACAGGACGTACTTAGGAGTCTGCAGACGTGGGGTTTGGAGGGAGGGCATGCATGGTTGAGTTGCGACTTTGGGAATCTTTATACACGTGTATTCCCCCCCAAAGTTGCATTAATGGCATTAAAATTTTCATCTTAAACAATTTTTTGGCATTACACAGACGAAATTTCTATGTTATTGTGTCTTTTAGCAGACTTTCTTATGACACATAACTATTTTTCCTTTAACCGTGTCATCTACCTTCAGGTACGTGGAGTTTCTATGGGGGCTAAATTCTCCCCCTCCGTTGCTAATTTGGTGATGGCATGGTGGGAATACACATATCTATTCACTTCTATCAACCCCTTTACCGATGCAATTTGCCGGTATGGCAGGCACATCGATGACCTCCTGTTCATTTGGGAGGGAGATGTGCCTGCCATACCGGCATTTGTAACATTTTTGAATGGTAATCCATTTAATTTAAAATTTACCCATCACATAGGGGTAAGCGATATATCTTTCTTGGATCTTACATTAACGGGTATTGTGGGCCAGGTCATTCATGTCCGATCATTTCGGAAAATAACATCAGGTAACACCATTCTCCCATTTAAGGGGCTCACATCCGGGCATACTCGTCGCTCCATTCCATTTGGAGAGTTAACGCGGCCAAGAGGAATTGCAATCAGGTGGCAGATTATGAGAGGGAAAGGCACAATATTTGTGCCAGACTTGGTCTCAGAGGTTACCCCAAGGGATTGCTGGATCGAGCAGTAGATATTGTAAATTCAAAAGACAGGGAATCACTGTTAACCCGTAACAACTCTAATCGTGACCTTTGTCAACGCTTTTCCAATAAGAAAAAGTGTGTACTGGTTTTAGATCAAAGCCAGCAATTTTCAGACATACGTAAGATATTTCTCAAACATCTACCCATATTGATGGAGGATCCAACCTAGAGGCAGTATTAGCTGAGGGATGCCAAATGGTATCTAGGAGACCGCCCACATTGGGAAATATTATTTTTTTCCCAAACCTGGTTTGTCCAATAAATCCAGTAATACATGGCTAAAGTACAAGGGGTCTTACAAGTGTGGCACTTGCCCAGTAGAACCTGGGAATTTTGTGATTTACTGGTACACATTTCCAGGATAAACAAGGTATCAGGAAAAATGTTATTCGTCAAATATTATATTGCAATTCCCACCATGTAATCTATCTGGCAAGTTTGTGTTCTATGTAACCTACAAATATGTAGGCA
Source organism: Phyllomedusa bahiana (assembly GCA_025379985.1). Classification (NCBI taxonomy): domain Eukaryota; kingdom Metazoa; phylum Chordata; class Amphibia; order Anura; family Hylidae; genus Phyllomedusa; species Phyllomedusa bahiana. Next base: position 193,232 of record JAODAL010000338.1, read on the forward strand.
ATACTACCAAAGGCTAAAGACAAGGTTTTTTGGAACACTTGAATGTATACACCAACAGCTCTGTCCGCACAGATCCAACTTATCCCTACATTTCAGGGAAGTTCATAAATTCTAATTATAATAGCCTTAAAATTAAGGGCATTGAGAGAGTCCCCCAAGCCCCCACTGGGGGATGTGGATCGTTTATTGCGAGACAGGAGGCCTTTTGGATACTCAGCCTCAATACCACAGTGCCCCCAATGGGCTCATCTCAAACGTGAAACAATGTTTCCCCTATTGAGCTTTCAGTACAGTTTACAGCCTTATATGGTACTCGCACTTCAATGTCACTTTATGTATATTAAACAATAGATGCCTCCCTTATTTTACATAGGCATACATACATTCTACTATAGGGAAAGGTGACTAAGTAAAACTTTGTTTTATTTGTATTTTGTTGTTTTTAGCTTGTTTTGTCCCTGTCCGTCAATAGCGCACGTATTTTGCTGGGTTTTCATCATTGCCACGCCGCCGGCCTTTGGTTCTTGTTTTTGTTTTTCATTTGTGTATTTCTTTTCAAGCTTGGGGGGGACTGCGCATGCGCGATCTTGCCCTTACCAGGGACTTCATCTTTTGGTATATTGCGCATGTCCGTGATGTCACTTCCGTTTTGGTGTCGCATGAACCGTAAGTGCGAGTGCGCTATGGCGGAATAGGGTGCATTCAGCGATTCAGGTGTAAATACTTGTTTTTTTAAGAATTTTATATAATGTATGTGTTTGTAGCCTCTCATTATGCTATGAAATAAGGACGTTGCATCGTCCGAAACCGTCAGCTACTCGCCTGGTGAGCCATGTGCTATGATGGAGGTGTTGGTTTTATTCATAACCAATAAAAATTACTAAGTTTTACAGCAACTGGATTCGCTGGATCAATTTGCTTCTTGGGACAGACAACACAATAGGCTGTACCAAAATGGCATTTTCCCCACTTCCTGCCTGGGGCTGGAAGTGGGGAAATTCAAAACATGGCAGCGATGAAAGTCTTCACAAGGCTCCCCGCGGCCAGTTAGCCCATCGGGAATTCCCGCATCCCCACACTGAAGAAAAGGTGCAGCACCTTTTTTTTAACCCATGTAGACGCCGCCGCCATCTTTGCCGCGGCATCTAAGGGGTTAGACAGCACGGGTGGGCGAGCCCCCCACCCCGCGCTGAAACCGCCGAGTCTTAGCCGCGAACAACCAAATAGCCGCAAACACCCGGCGGCTGTGAAACGATCTGTGACGCACTGCAATCCCGTTTCAAGGCCACTTACCGGCGCTATGACGTACTCATACATCATAGGTCGGTAAGGGGTTAAACTATTGCTGGATACATGCAACTTTTTGATCACTTTTTTATTCCAATTTTTGGGGGAATTCGGCATCAGGTATTTCTTTTCTTCTAGGTTATTAACCACACCGGATAAATGATGTTCTATTTAATAGTTTGGAGGAATGGAGGGCAATATCAACTATGTGTAGCTTTTTTATTCAAGTCTTTGAACTGTTAATATTTTAAAACTTTTAGGGTATGTTCACACGGCCTAATTGCGGCACGCATTTCGCCGCATATTTGCGCTTTAATACGGGCGAAATGCGCATCGCAATTACGGTAATTTATAGCTCTCATAGAGAACTATGGATTACAAGTCGTTTCCCCCGGCATACAATACAATTGTATTGTACACTGGTGGAGAGAAGTGACAGGCCACTTCTTCGCGGCGCCTACGCGCCACTGATAGCAGTAATGGGTGTCCTGTCCTTGGAAGTACGCGCTGATCAGCGCGTGCTTCCAAGACACACGGCGTACTGTGGTGCGTACAGTACGCGCCCCAGTACACCATATAAACATACCCTTTGGGTATGTTCTTGGTGTGTTTTTTTTGCAGAAAGGCAAAGAAATTAATGCTGTACATTTCTGCATAAAAAATAGATTAAAAAAAACGACCCATGTGAAAGCACCCTTAGTCTACCTGGGGTACTTGACCACCAGATAGCGCAATTGCTTGTATACCATTTTTGCAATATATAAGTATTGCAGAAAGCTGTAATAACATGGCTCTCTATATCTTATTCATTTAGATGCTGCAACCACAATTGCCATGTCAGCTAAAGGGCGAAATAGCCAGAATGAGAAATCCCTATAATACCAGCTGATAGCGGCAGCTATAATGAACAGCTGTCACCTGCCATGTATGAAGTGAGCCCGCTGCATAAGGGTATGTTCACATGGCTTATTGCAGTGCGCATTGTACGCGCCCCAATACACCAGGTGTACGTGCTGGCCAGTGCATACTTCTAAAGCATGGTGAGGGCTGCGCCATAGACTTCTATTATCCCCCGATGCGTAAACGTCAGGAAGAAGTGACATGTCACTTCTTTCCCCCGGCGTTCAATAGACGTCGGGAAGACAGACGTAATTCATTGCTCTCATATTACCGTAGTTGCGGGGCATATTTCGGGCGTATTGCAGCGCAATTATGCTGTGTGAACATACCCGAATCCCTCACTGGTATTATGACCTATAGGTAAGTCAAATGTCTGTGTGGGGTTTATTTCATCTGTGTTCCAAAACAGTTAATTTCAAAACCAATTATGTTGTTTTTTTCAATGCAAGTTGTTTTTTAATAAACGCTAGTTTGGGACAGAGGTGAATTGTGAGTTAAGTAAAAAAAATGCAAGTGTTTTTAGAAAAACAGGCATTCTTAAATGTTCAAGTTTTTGATGCATTTGAAAAAAAAAAAAAAAGCAACAAAAACACAAATTGTGAAGCAAGCAAAAAAGGAAGCAGAACAAATGCACAAAAAAGAAGATTGAATTTTAAACTGGTAACATAGTAGAGAGTCGAGACTATACGGATCCTGAGAACTTTAAAGACTGTTTCACATAGTAAAAATATTTTCATGAATTTGGTTTCTATACATTAACGATTGCAATTCCCTTATCAGGTGCCTTTCCAGCACATGAACACTGTATTACAAATACAAGAGCACAACCTAGTGGTGATATCCATGCAGATGTCAGAATGTAGTTATTGTTAGCTGCAGGGAAAAAAAAACACATGCATCAGCCTTAATTGAACATTTTAGAAGACTCAGAATCTAGGCCATTAAAGCACTTGAGAATCAACAATTTGATTTCAATTCCTTTCTCTGAAGAGCCAGATGAATCAGTTGCTGATAGCTGGAACCTCAAACAGAATGTTCAAATATACTTATTAATGTTTCACTCGCATTAGGCTTCTAAAAACTTTCCAGTGCATCGCTCTCAGGTACAGTACTTTCAAATGTGTTATGAAGAGACAGAAAATAAGGGTTAATTAGCTGTTTCAGTGAATACTATATAACCTGGCATAGACATGTGTCGTTAGATCAGTCCTAAAGGTGCATACAGAGAGGTGTTTACCGTGATACTGTGCCTATTATACGATTCTCTGCCATATACAGTGAAGGAAATAATTATTTGATCCCTTGCTGATTTTGTAAGTTTGCCCACTGACAAAGACATGAACAGCCTATAATTTTAAGGGTAGGTTAATTTTAACATTGAGAGATAGAATATCCAAAATAAAATCCAGAAAATCACATTGTATAAATTACATAAATTTGCATTTTACTGAGAGAAATAAGTATTTGATCCCCTCCCAACCATTAAGAGTTCTGACTCCTACAAACCAGTTAGATGCTCCTAATCAACTCATTACCTGTATTAAAGACAGCTGTCTTAAATAGTCACCTTTATAAAAGACTCCGGTCCACAGACTCAATCAGTCAGACTCTACCCTCTACAACATGGGCAAGACCAAAGAGATTTCTAAGGATGTCAGGGACAAGAAATCATCGGACTTGCACAAATACTGGGAAGAGGCTACAAAACTAGATGCGGGGAGAAGGAGTACAACATGTTGGTAACAATAGTAAGAAAGTGGAAGAAATACAAAATGACTGTCAAAGAACATCGATCTGGGGCACCATGCAAAATCTCACCTCGTGGGGTATCCTTGATCATAAGGAAGGTGAGAAACCAGCCAAAAACTACACGGGGGAAACTTGTTAATGATCTCAAGGCAGCTGGGACCACAGTCAACAATCTTTAGTATAAATATGGGGTATGTGGCAAAGTGCTATAATGCTCTAATAGAAACACACTAATTTAGTGTATATTTAGTGTATATCTAATAGTATATATTGTAGATCAGACGTGTAGATTATAGTAAGAGTCGGAAGAATTCCAAGAGGTCTACGTAGTCCACTTCAACCTATATTACTCCAAGATGATCAACTGTATAAAGAACGGTGGTTTGCAATCGGGAATAAATATTCTTTGGATCTAATATACCTCACAATTCAACATCTACAACAAGCGATCAATAATATAAATGGAGAGATTAAAATCCTGGAAGATAACTTCAAACAATCTACAACACTGGAGACATATGAACGAGTGAATGAAGAGACAAAAAACAGTATCGCTAAACTGCAAATACAACTCTTGGAAAACAAACTCAAAAAATTTGAACGCTAAAACCCGCGATTAACCCAAAACCCAATTTTTGATTTTAAACCTTGGGGGAAAGGACAGAACTCGTTAAAAGAAAAAATTTAAAACCGGGAAAACCCCGGTTTAAAACAGAAACCAGAGATACAGTGAACCGGGTCATCCAATTCAAAGATTGCGTTTTTAAATAAAATGCAATTTTAAAATCCAGCAATAAAACAGGGCAAATTTTTTTTAAAAAAATAAAACCCTTCACAAAAGGGAATAAAACGATCCCTTGGAAAAACCGCTGGGAAAAGGGTCCAAAAACGGGAAAGGGCCCCCGGTAAAACGAAAAAAACGGACTTAAACCCCAAAATCACAATAATTTTCCTCAAATCCCCTTTTCTATTCAAAAAAGGGCCATCCTGGAAAAAAGGGCTTAACTTTTATACCCACCGCGGATAATGATGCCCTTTTTAAAATTTTAAAGTAACTTCCCCCAAAAAAGTGTAGAAACCATTAAAGGGTTAAAAAGGTTTTTGGGGAAATAAAAAATATAAATGGAACAAAACATACCCAAAAAGTCTCATTTAAAAAAAGCCAATTTGATTTTCCCCCAATTGAAAACACACCTTTTACACTTTTGCAACTAGTTTAAGAAAGAAGGGGAATCCTTATTAAAATAAAAATTTTGATAAAAAAAACTAAAGAAAAACTAAAAACCCTTTAACACCATGAGTGGCGGGTTTAAAGAATTAAAGGAAAGATAAATCATCACAAAAAAAAAAGCCGATAAGGCGGAGCCCCCTGTGATTTTTCCCATACAGAAAAAACTTACTTTAAAAAACTGAAAAAACAACCCAGGGTTAAAAGGGAAATAAAAAAAAAAAATGCAAAACCCTACCAAAAATTTTAAAAAGGGCTTATTAAGAACATCTTTGAAAAATGCCCACAATTTAACCCTATTTTTTTACACAACAGATTTTTATACCACTCTTTATAAAAGAACATCCACGTACACCAAATTTTTTTTTTTAACAAACAAAAATTCCCTAAATCTCCAAATAAACCTCCCGGGAAACCCCCATAGTGTCCGGGGAAAAAATTCCATTTTTTCCGGGAAACCCATTTGCCACTAAAAAAAATATGTTTTAAAAAAGACAAAAGATCACCCTTAAAAAACAAAAGGTTCCCAATTTTTCTTTAGATTTACAAAATCTTAATGGGAAAGATATCACCTTTCCCAGTCCCCACCGACTTTAAAACATCTTTTTAAAACAAATAAACCCCCTACAAAAAGGGGTTGGGAAACCCGTCAAAATTTCACTGGTCAAAATTCCCCCACTTTCCAATCAAGAAAAATTTAAATTCCCTTTCTTACCCCTTTTAAGAAAAATTTTCCTCACAAAAAACTAAAATTTTTGATTTTGGGCCCAAAAACACTAATTTTACAAGTGCAAGGGACCTCTATGGGCTCACCACAGGGATCTGGGGTATGCTAATATTTACCTTTTGGGCCCCAATTTTTTAAAAAAACCCAATTTTCAACAAGATTGGGCATTTCCCCTTTTTAAACAAACTTTTGGGTAAAATATTCAAAAACGACGTAATAAATTTTCCCGGACAGGCACCCCGTGAGCAACTAAACCTTTTTAAATAATTTAAAAATCTCCAACATTTAATCCAGTTTATCCCCCAACCAAACCACGAAAACACCATTAATTTTTTTAAAACTTGAAAAAATTTAAAAAAAAGATACCAATTTTAAAGAAATTTTTTATAACTAAAAACCCCTGGAGAAAAAAAACATCTTTTTTAAAAAAAAAGTTTACCCCTGCCCCATTTATTCAAAGGAAACCCAAAAGCCAATTCCCTAAGGAAAAACCAAATGCCCGATGAAAACAAGCAAAACAAAAAAGAAATTTAAAAAAATTTGGGAGAAAAAATTTGTTCATAGAGGAACAACAAAAATTTAAATGGAAAAAAATAGGTTTTGGGAAAATTTTTTGAAAAAAAAAAGAAAGAAAATTTTTTACCCCCGAAAATAAAAATAAATCCCGAAAAGGGTTTTTTAAATTCATTTCAAATATGGTGGGAAAAAGGGCATCAAAATAGAACAAATAAAAAAAAAAAAAACATGCAACCCTTTCTTACCCCTGATACCAAAAAACATTCCCCAATTTAAAAAAATATTCCTTAGGTTTTTTCTAAGGAAAGGGGGAAAATTTTTGGCAAATATTACTAAAATTTTGACATAAAATAAAAAAAAAAATTTTATCAAAACTATCCTGTCCTCCCCAAAGGGTTGGCACCTTTGCCTGGGCTTAACTGGGCAAAACTGCCACCCAATTATAACGCGGGAAAAACCCTCCCGTCACCCATAAAAACAAAAGGCTTCTCCATTAAAAATTTTAAAAGGGTTTTTTTCAAAATTTTTAACATTAAAAAAAATTTATATTTTTTAAAATTAAAATGCCCACTGGAATGGGATATATTGGTCAAAAAAAACCCAAGACCAAATTTAAAATTAGACTAAATGACATTTGCTCTAAAAATTCCCTACATATAAAAAGATAAAAGGAAAAAAAGGAACCAAACCCTAAATACCAAAACTAAAAGAAATTTGAAATATGGAGAAACACCCCTAGCAAAGGCACTTCTTGAAAAAACAACAAGGGTTTTTCAGAGTTTCGCTGGGGAAAAGTGGAACAAATTTCAAGATAGTGAAGGAAAAATTTCCCATCGAAAAAAACCCTTAACGTAGGGAAGGGGCCCCTTTCTGGTTCATAGTTAAAATACGGGTTTAATCCGAAGGGGGCCTCAATGAATTCCAAATTTAAAAAAAAATTTTTTTTTTTGTAAACTTTGTTTTTTAACTATTTTTTTCTGTTTTTTTTACCTATTTTCATACTTTTGCCCAAAACCACAATTGGGGTTTAACCCTTTCAAATAAAAAAGAAAAGCCATACAAAGTCCACAAGCTTTGGAAAGGGGGCACCGCCACCCCCGAAACGTCGCACAAGGTTTTTTTAACCCCGCCTGGGAAAGACTTTCTTCAAATCGCTACATCCCCGCATGAAAAAAAACGCTCCTTGGGAAAATAATGCCCTAAGCAAAAGGCTCACACAAAGGGCAAACCCCGTTCATATGCAAGTATGCTCTTTGGAAATTTTAAAAAGCTTTTAATTTTAAAATCGCTTTAATAAATTTTTTCTACTTTTTAATCTACCCCTTCTGATCACAATAAAAAACCCATCAAACCCAAAAAAAACCATTGTAATTTTTTGGGGGGGGGTTGGGGGGTGGGGTTTTTATTTTTTGGGGGGGGGGGGGGGGCAAGGTTTGGGAAAACCGAGGTCCCAAGGTTTTTTTATTGGGGATTCCCTAAAAATTTTCCCTGCGATAATTTAAAGGGTTTAAAAACCGTGCATCATCTATTAAAAATCGCGCCTTTTTTCGGGCTCTTCCCCGTAATTTTGGCGGCCCGGGGAAAAACAGATTACAGAATAAGCAGGGGAGATGTTTTTGTGCGGGCGTAATAACCCCGGGGTGTGTATGGGTTTTTATTGGGTGGAAAAAACACATGACCTCGTTTTTCATAAAAAGCTTTCCCTTTTTTTCACCTCAGTGTCTCTCAGCGTCTAAAGGGGGATAGGCCCGCCCACTCCCTGTGGCCAAACAGCTCAGGAAATTAGTCTTTTTCTGCACAGAGAAACCTAAAATTTTACTGGACCCTTTCCAATTTGTTAGATTAGGGATTTGAACATTTTATGTAGTTACTAAAAATTTTTTAAAGCGATCACCGCTGTAAATTCACGGGGGGGGGAGCGGGGGGGGGGCCCCCCGCGGCGACAAACAAGTCTATCTATAAAGAACACTGGTAAAGTTCACCAAGACTTATGAAAACATTGAGTGGAATATCTTTATTTTTAAAATTTTGCTATTGAAATTTTCCTGGATTTTGGGCAGCTAACTTATATTGGATACACATCTTTTCTATAACTGCAGGTCTCTTTGTTAGGTCAAAACTCCCTTTTTTTTTCAGTAAAATTTTAGATAGGTGTCCTTTTCATTTTACCCATTACCCCTTGACTGTTGATTTTCCACCTTGCTTAAAATTAAAATACACAATCTTGTAGTCAGCACGGGTTGTTTGTTGCCAAAAATTCCGTGTATCGTACAAAAAACACAAGTTACGTTTTTTTTGACTTTTGCGCACCCAGCATTATTCTTTGACCAGCATCCACGTAAATTTTAAAAAAGCAATTCTTATTCACCAAGGTGAAATTGAAAGGTCAAAAAAACGTTTTATAACCAAAATAACAGTTACTTTTTTTTTGACTTTGCCCCCCAAACGTTCATTGATCACTCTACGTATAAAAGGGTTTAAAAATCAATGCCCATTTCAATAAAATGGGGTTGAAAGACTCCTTTTTTCCGGCATTTTTTTAATCGGGGGGTCATGCAGGTTTGGGGCTCATGCTGCGTTCCGGGACAGGGATTTTAAATGCCATTTAAAATAACATGAGGTTCAAATCATACTGCCTTTGGCATTTTTTAATTTGTGGGTGATGAGGTTAAGGGTCAGGCAGTGGTAAAACAGGGATAGTGAAGTCGTGATTTTTTTTTCTGTGCTTTTAAACCTAATGGTTGCCTAAATTGCACGTATCCTTTTGACTGTTGGGGATGTTAATTTAGCTTCCCACCCTGTTTGGGTTAAAAATAAGGTTTTTGCTCCCCATAACTTAAATGGTAATCGCTCATAATCATGCCACTATCGAAAAAACCTTATCGATAGCGGCCGACTATCGACTATCGCTCGTCTCGATAGCCAACGCAATCGCTAACCTATTGGGACACATTCGCCCTAATGGTTTAAAAACCTGCAGGCCCGGAAGGTCCCCCCGTCAAGAAGGTGCATGGCGTCCATCTGAAATTTTCCCAAAAAACACCTGGGTGATTTGGAGTATTGGGGGAAAAGGGGCGTGGTCAGATGAGACAAAAAAAGGATCCTTTTTTCATTTAATGAAATCACCGTGTTTGGAGAAGAGAAAAAGCTAGCTAGATCAAAGAAACCCCTCCCCACTGCAAGCATGGAGGGGGAAACATTTTGTTTTTTTGGGGTTTTTTTCTATAAGGGACAGGCATTCACTCATCAAGGGAGAAAAGGATAGGCATGTACCGAAAAAACCTGAGGACAAATTTTCCCTCCACCCGGACATTAAAAAGGGTCTGGGTGTCTTCCAGCAAGACAATGGCCCAAAACAGAGTCAAGGCAGAATAGGAGTGGCTCAAAAAGAAGCACATTAATGTCATGGTGTGTCCAGTCTCCAGACCTTAATACCATAGAAAATTTATGGAGGGAGTTGAAGATTCTAGTCTTGTTTGCCAGAGGGATCAAATTTCTCAATACAAAATGCAAATAAATTTATATAATTTATACATTGTGATTTTTTGTATTTTATTTTTGATATTCTATATCTCTATGTTAATAATAACAAACCCTTAAAATCATAGGCTGCTCATTTCTTTGTCATTGAGCAAACTTACACAATCAGCAAGGGATCAAATAATTGTTTATATAATTATATATATATTAATAATATATATAATATATATATATATATATATATATATATATTATATATATTATATATATATATATATATATATATAATCTGTCTCAATCTAGATATATACAGTGGGGAGAATAAAGTATTTGGTCAGCCACCAGTTGTGCAAGTTCTCCCACTTAAAAAATTGAAAGAGGTCTGTAACTGACATCATAGGTAGACCTCAACTACTAGAGACAAACTGAGAAAACAAATCCAGAAAATCACATTGTCTGATTTGGAAAGAATTTATTTGCAAATTATGGTGGAAAATAAGTAATTTGGTCACCTACAAACAAGCAAGATTCGACACTCGTGGACCTGTAACTTATTCTTTTAGAGGCTTCTTTGTCCTCCACTCATTATCTGTAGTACTGGCACCTGTTTAAACTTGTTATCAGTATAAAAGACACCTGTCCACAACCTCAAACAGTCACACTCCAAACTCCACCATAGTGAAGACCAAAGAGCTGTCGAAGGACACCAGAAACAAAATTGTAGCCCTGCACCAGGCTGGGAAGACTGACTCTGCAATAGGCAAGCAGCTTGGTGTGAAGAAATCAACTGTGGGAGCAATAATTAGAAAATGAAAGACATACAAGACCACTGATAATCTCCCTCCATCTGGGGCTCGACGCAAGATCTCACCTAGTGGGGTCAAAATGATCACAAGAACGGTGACCAAAAATCCCAGAACCGCACGGGGAACCTAGTGAATGACCAGCAGAGAGCTGGGACCAACGTAACAAAGGCTACCATCAGTAACACACCACGCCGCCAGGGACTCAGATCCTGCAGTGCCAGACGTGTCCCCCTACTTAAGCCAGTACATGTCCGGGCCCGTATGCAGTTTACTAGAGAGCATTTGGATGATCCAGAAGAGCACTGGGAGAATGTCATATGGTCAGATGAAACCAAAGTAGAATTGGTAGAAACACAACTCGTCATGTTTGGAGGAGAGGGAATGCCGAGTTGCATCCAAAGAACACCATACCTACTGTGAAGCATGGAGGTGGCAACATCATGCTTTGGGGCTGTTTCTCTGCAAAGGGACCAGGACGACTGATCAGTGTACAGGAGAGAATAATTGGGGCAATGTATTTTGAGATTTTGAGTGCAAACCTCCTTCCATCAGCAAGGATATTCATAGTTTCATAGTTTGTAAGGCAGAAAAAAGACGAGAAGTACAAACAGATCAGCCAGTAGTGCTAAGATGATGATCCAGAGGAAGGCAAAAAACCCAATGAGGTAGAACCCAATTGTCTCATTTAGGGAAAATTCCTTCCCGACTCCAATCTGGAAAATGGGAAAAATCCCTGGATAAATTTGACCCCCCTCCAGAATCCGACACTATAACCTGTTATATTATTACGCTCCAGAAATGCATCCAAACCCTTTTTGAACTCTGTTAGTGATTCACCATGACAATTTCCTCTGGCAAAGAATTTCCACAGTCTCACTGCTCTTACAGTAAAGAATCCCTTTCTATTGTTTATGTAGAAACTTTCGTCCTCAAGACGTAGAGGATGCCCATTGTTCTAGATACAGTCCTGGTATAAATAAATCTTGGGAGAGATCTTTTATATTGACCTTTGATGTTTTTAAACATATTTATCATGTCCCCCCCGAAGCCGTCTTTTCTCTAAACTAAATAACCCCAATCTTGCTAATCTTTCTTGGGGATTGTAGTCCCCCCCAGTCCTTTTATTATGTTTGTTGCCCGCCCTTTGTACCTGTTCAAGCTCTACAATGTCTTTCCTGTGCACTGGTGCCCAAAACTGTACACAATATTTCCATGTGTGTCTAACCAGTGACTTTATAATGGAGAATAATGTTCTCATCATGTGCCTCTATGCCCCTTTTAATGCACCCATGATCCTATTTGCCTTGGCAGCTGCTGTCTGACACTGGCTGCTACAATTAAGTTTACTGTCCAGTAGGATTCCAAAGCCCTTCTCCATGTCACTTTTACCCAGCCTTTTTCCATTTAACATGTAGTCATGTAATTGATGTTTCCTCCCCATGTGCATAACCTTGCATTTATCTGTGTTAAACCTCATCAGCCATTTCCCTGCCCAGGCCTCCAACTTATCCAGATCCCTTTGTAATAACACATTATCCTCTATTGTGTTGATTACTTTACAGAGCTTAGTATCGTCTGCAAAGATCGATATTCTACTGTGTAATCCCTGTTTAAGATCATTAATGAAAATGTTGAAGATAGGGCCCAAAACTGACCCTTGTGGTACCCCACTAGTAACAGAGATCCAGTCTGAGTATGCACCGTTAATTACTTACCCTTTGTTTTTCTATCAGTGAGCCTGTTTGCTTACCCACTAGCACACATTTTCCCCCAGTCAATCATTCTCATTTTATTTACCAACCTTTCATGTGGCACCGTAATCCCCAAAAATAAATCATTAGAAAAATCTAGGATATATGACAGCCAGTGCTCACCCCGATCCAGTCCTAGCACTGACTTCCTCATAGAACTGTGAGATTTAGTCCTTGAACTGGACCGATCCTTCATGAAACCCAGGCCTGGAACGGCGTTTATACATTAATGTTCAGTGAGATACTCCAGATAGCATCTCTGAGAAAACCTTCACACATTTTACCTACAACAGAGGTCAAACTTACCGTCCTATAATTTAGTTTCCTGGATCACTTTGACACCCTTTTTGAATATTGCAACCCACTTTTCTAATGTCCCAATCCTTTTAGGACATTCCCCGTTATTAGACAGCCATAAATATTAAGAATCAGGGGCCTATCTATGACAACACTTTAACTCCCTTAGGACACGTGGGTGTATGCCATCTGGACCTGGGATTTGTACTATTTTAATCTCTTAAGACGAGCTGCACTTTCTTCCTGGGTTAACAAGAAACTTTTTAAGTTGGAGTTTACCTCATCCCTTTGTTTCAACGGAAGCTCATCCTCCTCGGATAAATACAGTGGAGAAAAGAAGTTTTTAATAGGTTTGCTTTTTCTCATCTCGCCCTACTGTCTCTCCCCTTTTTCAAAGGGCCAACATTTGTTCTGTTTTAAATCTTTTTACTATTTTTATATTTAAAAAAAATCACTTTTGGGTTAGTTTTTTACTTTCTATAGCGAATGTTTCTTTCATCTCCAGCTTTGCTTCCTTTAATGCTTTATTTTACACACTTTAATTTTTTTCCCTATAGCTTCTTAGTGCCTCTTCACTGCCGTCTGTTTTAGTAGCTTAAAACAGCTTTAATTTTTGTTTTTTATGCCTCTTTTACATCCCTGTTTGTTCCACATTGGGTTTTTCCCTGTTTCTAATTGTTTAAAATAAATATTGGGGGGGGGGGGGGGGGGGGGGGGGGGGGGGTAAAAATAATATATAGAAAAAAAAAAAAAAAAGGTATAAAAATATATATATATATATAAAAAAAAATTATATAATAATAATATAAAAAAATAAAATTTTTTGGGGGGTTTTTGGGGTTTTTTTTTTTTACCATAAGGTATGTACCTCTCACAGTGGTAGCCAATGTTTTTAAAAATATCCCATTTATTATTTGTTCTGCCATATTTAAAAACATTGTCCCAGAAAATACGGTTTAGGGCCTCCCTAAGCAGAATAAAATAAGCCTTCATAAAATTCTGTTTTTTGTGTCTCCTTGACAAAAAACTCTATTGATGGATAAACGGAAATTTTTATAATATGGTCACTATTTCCTAGTGCCCCTCACATGATCCTTTGTTACTCTTTCAGGTCTATTATCCCAATATTAAGTCTAGAAGGGCCTTTCCTCTATCCGTCTTTCTTGCACCATTTGGGCAAGGTAATTATCATTAGTTATTGACAAAAACCGTTTCCTATGAGAGCTACAGGGTTCAGATTCCCAATTGATGTCTGGATATTAAAGTCGCCATAATAATCAACCTCAAATCGATAAGCCTCCTCATCTATTTGCCTGAGGAGTACATTCTTCCATGGTTTTCTGTTATATTTGGGGGCCTATTAACAAGACCCTTATTAAATATTATAGTTGATATTGTACATACCCATTGTATATTTACCCATAATGATTCCACCTGTTCATTACCTGTACCGATATCTTCCCTTCAGTGTGGCTTCATGCATAGATTTTACATAAGACATACACCTCCCCCCTTCCGGTCCCTTTACGATCCTTCTAAATAGACTGTAAAACCCTTAAGTTAAACCACGCACCAGTCCCGTAGCTCTCGTCCCAGTCCAATGTCTCTGTTTACCCACTGTCATATTTTTCTTCAGCTATCGTAATTCTAGTTCATTTATTTTGTTGGTCAGACTCTGCCATTGGTCACATGCAATTTAGAGATTTTTCAGTTTATTCCTTTCTCCCTGAGCTTTTTTAAACTATTGCTACACCCCCTCGCCACCACTCCAGCCCCCCCTTGATTTATTGACTAAATTCCAGCTCTTCTATCTTCACTATCTTGCAACGGAATATATGTATAGTTAACCCTCCCCCCCAGTCCCTAGTTTAAATATTCTCCAACTTCCTGTCCCATTTTTCCCCCAATACAGCTGCCGCCTACCCCATTTAGGTGCAGCCGTCCTATCATAGAGTCTGTAGCCAAGACAGAATCAGGCCCAGTTTCTCCAAAAACCCAAACCCTCTTTTCCTACACCCATCTTTTGAGCCACTTATTCACCTCTCTAATCTCGCCTCTGCCTCTCTGGAGTGGCCCGTGTAACAGGTAATATTTCTGAAATTATTACCTGTAGGTCCTTGCCTAGAGCTTTGGGCCTAAGAGTCCCCTGAAATCTTTTGTAAGGACACACTCGCACACTCCACCTACCTCTAACTTTGCATAGTGCCAATGAGGACCATTACAGCTGGAATTCTCACCACCCCACCAGCCAATCTGTCAAACCCATCCGCGTTATGTCGAACTCGTGGCCCCAGTAAACAACATACCTGTTCAACGATCCCGGTCTTTTGTGGCAGATTTTCCTGTCCGTGCCCCCTTATAAAGGAGTCCCCAACTACTAGCACCAGTACTAAGGGCCTGACCTGCACGTCCGATTCCCCATCTTACTGTGGACGACAGGTTCGTTTCTTTGCTACAGCAATGCATTTTCTGAGCCGATATACCCCCGCATCTGCCGAATCTTGCTAATTTTTTGGGGTTACCAGAGTCAGACCAGCCTCCCCTGACACCATTCCCTCTACCCTTCTTTTCTGACTGTTACCCAGCTAGCCTGCCTTCTATGTCTGCACCTCCATGCTGCCACCCTCCCCATCATCTACACCTCGAGTGGATTGCACATGGGCATCCGGCCTCGCTTCCAATTTGCAATGGATCTCAGTGTCGCAACTTGCTCAATTAGATCCATGATACGGCTGTCTAAATTTGCAGTGTGCACACAACCGTTGCACAGCAGTATCCTCGACACTGTTGCTCGAGGAGTGGCATACATGCACAGAGTTTTTTTTTTTTTTTTTTTGTGCACCACGGAAGCATTGTCAAACATGGAACTCATGTTTGATGTTACCTTAAAAAATATTGAATAATTATAATAATATGCAAGTACAATACTGTTCCCCCTGAAACTCCCCAAATTTGAAAGATCTCTCAATCTTAAGTCTCCAACACTTAAATAGAAACACACTTATAAGGATAACACTGCAGACTCGTTCACTATCACGCCTCAAAAACTCGTTTTAAACCTTACCCACCTGCTGTTTCTGCTGTGCTTCAACCTCTCTTTCAGAGCAAAAGGCCTTAACCACCCCACACAGCTGCAAATGTAAGCTCTGTTGATTAGGTAACCACACCCCTGTCCAGGTCACCTGGACTCAACAATGCCCTCTGCAACTTGTATGTTGTAACTATAGAACTACTAACAACTCTTTCATACTATAAATGTAATCTAACCAAAATAAGTGAGCTACAAGTAATAAACTATTATGTCTTCCTATAGATTGAAGATGAAACATTAGATGGTTCTTTCACATGACAATGATCCCAAGCACCTGCCAGGGCCAACGAAGACCGTGGCTTCCGAAAGAAGCATTTCAAGGTCCTGAGTATGCCTAGCCAGTCTCCAATCTCAAACCCATAGAAAAACCTTTGAGTAAGTTGAAAATTCTGTGTTTGGCCGCAGCGACAGCTCCCCAAAACATCACGCTCTAGAAGGACTATGCATGGAGGAATGGCCAACACACCAGCAACAGTGTGGCCAACCTTGTGAAGAGGTACAGAAAACGTTGACCTCAGTCATTTCCACAAAGAATTTTTTTTTTTTTATATAACAAAGTATTGAGGTGAGACTTTTTATTATTGACCAAATACTTATCTTCCACCATCATTTCCAAAATAAATTCTTTCAGATCACCAAATATTTTTTCTCTGGATTGTTTCTCATTTTGTCTCTCATAGTTGAGGTCTACCTATGATGTCAATTACAGGCCTCATCTTTTTAAGTGGGAGAACTTGCACAACTGGTGGCTGACTGAATACTTTTTTTGCCCACTGTACATATACAGTTATAACTAGATATATCTATATACCTATATCTATGTTACGCACACACGTGTACACAGATACATAAATACTTGTGTGTATCTTATGTTATACATAAAAATTCACACACACGCTCTTCACTTAGCCCACAATTGTTCAAGTGAGAGAACCCTGTGTTTATTTCGAAATGGTGTTTATTTTCCTGTGTGTTCACTACCGAACAATCTCAAATTTGCACTCCTGGAGTGCTTAGTCTACTCTGACTTAATATGCTGCCTCTCTGCTAACTCTCTTCTCAAACTACTTTCCACATTTTAGCTAGAACAGTTTCCATTAAGTAAAAGATTTCTAAAGATCTCCTAATACCTACATCTCTGGGTATTGGCATAACTATAGCCATAGCGGCCGACCTTTCAGGTGCAAGAATATTGTAACTTTTTGTAGGGAACAAGTAGTTGGTGTCTTTCTGTTCTCCAGCATTACTTTGTGGGTTACTCTAATATATGGCAGCATTATTTTTACCTTTATTTATTGGTTTTTATGCTGCAGTTTTAGTTTATTGTCATTAGGTGGTAGTGCCGCAGCACATTGATATGGGGCCCTTTAAAAATTCTAGTTACGCCCCTGTCTCAGGGCAAATATTATTTGTTGTTCTTCTGGATCTTTTTCAGCATTATATACCAGTTTACTAGCTTCTCCTCAGTATGCTTAGTTCCATTGGCCTTAAGGACACTGCACTCTTGGTTTTCATCCTGCCTCTCGGACCACTCATTTATTGTTTTGTTCACCAGTTCTTCTACTTTTCTTTTCCTCTTGCTGTTGGGGTTCCTCAGGTATCAGTTCTAGGTCCTATCCTCTTTTCACTCAACACAGCTCTCATAGGACAAACTATCAGCAGATATGGCTTCCAGTACCATCTCTATGCAGATGATAATTATACACCTCTTCCCGTGTTATCACTCATGCCCTGCTACAAAACACCAGTGACTATCTGCTGTCTCTCACATCATGTCCTCCCTTGATCTCAAACTAAACCGCACTAAAACTTAACTTCTTGTCACTCCGCTATCTACTAACCAACCCAAACCGGATATTTCAGTTTCAGTGCATGGTACAAGGATAACTTCTAGGCAGCAGGCCCGCTGTTTTGGGCTCATACTAAACTCCTCCCTGTCCTTTACTCTTTTATATTCAATCTCTTGCCTGCTACTGCAATCTACACCTCAAAAACATTTTTAAAATCTGCCCTTTTCTCGCTGACGAAACACTAAAACTTATTATTGTTGCCATTCTACTTAGTCTCCTTGCTAATCAGTCTTCCTTTCTTAAAATGCTTCCCTCTCCAAACTGTCCAAATGCAGCATCCAGCTAATCTTTGCTTCCCCAGCTGCTATACTGATGCCTCTACCCGGTGTCAATCACTGTTTTCTGTACTGAACAGCCAACCAGTGCAAACTAAAAACGCTCACCCATAAAGCTTTTCACAGTGCTGCACCTGCCTACCTCTCCTTCATTGTCTCAGTCTATCACCCCACCTGCACTCTCCATTCAGCTTGATGCAAACTGCTGCCTTCAAGACTTTGCAAGTATTGGACAAGCTCCCTGTACTGTACTACTCCATACAATTAGACTATTCACGACACTCAATTTTTTTTTTTAGCAGCCTAACAATCCCTAATTGCAAACCTGTCTCCTTCAGTCCCACACATTCCTGGCACTCCTTGCACTAATTCGTCTATAGGTGTATTGTCTGAGTGGAAGCTTCATCTACTTTTATGCATGCTTCCCCATATTTATGGCTAGCCTAGTCTGTAAATTAAGCCCTTTTTGGCGAAGTTCACACGTCTTATTGACGGCGTAATGGCTGGACAGTCAATGAGAACTGTGGATACGTAAATGACATGGACGTATTTTCCAGCCGAAATTGGTAGCGCAATACGCGCGCAATACGGCTGAAATCCGTCCCCATATCAGCCGTGTGAACGAGGCCTTTACCTTTTCTCTCACCTGTATTTCCAAATAGAATCTAAGCTCTTGCATGATCTGTAAATAATAACTGTTACTATGTAGTGTCTGCTTTAGTCTGTACTTCTACTCTCTGCATTGTAAAGTGCTACAGAATATGTTGACGCTATATGAAGATTTTTTTTTCTCAAATTATTATTGTTTTTATTTTGCTGCAGTCTTGCAAACAAAGCCAAGGTAGACTTTCTGTTGCACTCTGGGGTCACATGTCTAATTTTCCACTAATTTTCACAGGAGTAAAAGGGCAGAGTGGAATTATCTTGCTAAGAGACCACTATTAGGCAATATCATTGCCATGAAGGGTCTTCAATAATGTTTGTATAGTTGGTAAGTGTCTATTAGTAAACCGTAAATTGCACAGCTCACCACTTGTTGATGAGATGATACAGTTTCTGGTTATTCCAACCCCAGAATAAGGGCGGAAGCAATTTCTTGAAATCCAAACCAGACGTGATCCAGTACTCCAAACGGTCAGAAGGGGAGTATAGGTTAAAGTTTATTCATTTAAGTTTATTTTTTAACCTTTTCTCACCTTCTGACCATGTGGCTTGCTGGATCACATCTTGTTTGGATTCCAAGGCAAGTGTCTACGTAAGGCTGTGTTCACATTACATTTGTGGCATCTACTTATTGTGTACATTGCAGAAAGCGCCTGACATATACACTAAGCGAAATAATATTGCTCTTTTAGCCCAAGCAAAGAAAATGTGTCCCCTGTAGGGCTCCACTGGGCTAATATACATCAATAATCAACTAGAAATAAAGTATGGCATAGTGTACTCTTACATTATTCCATAACTGCTGGTGCTCAGTCCAGACACCACAGGGCAGCACTGATATACCACATAACCCACCCAGACGTGGCAAAGATAAACTTGTCAAAGTAAAAAACAAACCATAATACAATATCACCGTCAAGTTTAACTTTGTACACACAAACGCACATATACAACCCTTCGCTTGTCATGATACTTTAGCACAGACAAGTTAGCCTTGCTCCCCATACACACCAATGAGACTTGGGAGTGCCACGACCTCACTGGTTTACCAGTTGTCGTTCCTTGTTCCCCTTTTAGTAGGTAATAACTACTGCATGCCACCTTGAACACCTGCTATTTTGAATAAGTGTATCTAAGATCCTTACATTTGTAATGTTTACTGCTTCCAGCACATCAACTTTCACCCTTTAAGCACCAGGCCTGAAAAGGCATAGCCGTCAGTGAGCGCTATGAATTACCCTATTTGCGGTCCGATTTGGGCCCATAAGCTATCGCAATTATGCTCCAAAGTACGGACCATAGATACGCTATGTAAACATACCTTAACTTTTTTTTTTTTTTATTCCGTTATTATACATTTGTAATGTATTAGATACTCCAGCATGTGAATTCATTACCCTCGTGTCTATATGACGGACTACTGTTAGGGAAATACAAAGTGTGCCCTAACAGCAGGCTTACTACACAGATAATCACCTATATAGAAAAAGCAATAGCGTCACTCACCAATCTTATCGCTTTATTGAATTAAAAAAAAAAAAAAAATTTAAATTACAAACAGGAATTGACAAATATCGTGGTCTGTTTCACGTGCTAGGACGCTTTCTCAAGGCATGATGGGGGGATAGCGTTACCATGCTAATACATATTAAATCCCCCATTGTGTCCTGCATACACAATATCACAGGCGCTAAATAGATCAAACATTAAGAAAAATTATGAAAGGTCCTTTGTCATTTAACGGACCTCCAATCTCATGCCTTTAAAATCCATTTAGAGTCTATCTGAAATAGTTTGGCATGTCTGCCCATGTTATTACCCAATGAAAGAACCCATACCGCAAACTGGATCCCCGAGGTTTTTCCATTAGGCGTTTCATGCATGTAAGAGCACCTTGATTTAATTTCTCACATACAAGAAACACATAATGAAAATTTTTTGATTGTTGAACACCTGGGAGAATATGCGCCATGTTATTTTGAATGACAGGCACTTAGGGCGATTTAAAAGCATGGTAACGCTATCTCCCTTCATGCCTTGAGAAAGCGGCCTAGTTCACAAAACGGCTGTAGGCCATGATGTGTGTCAACTCTCAATGTAATTTGGATTTTTTACCCAAAGCAGTAAGAAGATCGGGGTGTGCCACTATTGCTTTCTCTATAAAGTGGATTGTGCTATGGACTCATATGCTGAGCACCACCATCACTAAAAGGTGAAACACCCGTGATTGATTCGGTCGGAATTGCTGTGTGAAGGTTGATTGGTGCTATGCTATATTGGTATTTGGATTTCTACATAGACCGACAGCCATAGGGCCATTCTAGGTCCCCAGGGCTGACTGTACAGGCTTGAGCCAGGCTCCATTTGGCGCTGGGAAACCCAAGGACCTGATTGGGCAGGAGAATCCCCTTTGATTGCCACAGTCAAAAAACGCGGCATGATCAAAGAGTTAAGCGAAAGGTATTGGAGGAAGACCCTGGTCCCTGCCATGCTCAGAGGCTGCTTAAGTAACAAAACCATTAGTTTAAGCTCCTTTCCTGAAGTAGTAACACCAAAAGACATGGTTGCCATTTAAAGACCTGTATAGCGAGCCATAAAAGGACAGCAGACTGGGTTAAGACCTGACTGTTCACTTACTACCTAGTCGAATTCACCTCTTGTCAGGTGCCATTGTTACAAGAGAACTGGTTATTCACGTAAACTGTCAGTGACTTTAATGTTATGGTTGACCGGTGCAGAATATCATCTTATGAAAAAGGTCCTTCTTCGGATGTTAATAGAGTACTTGCCTCCAGCCAGAGCCTGCTTTGGAAAATAGATACTGAACAGCATGAGATAAGTTTCTAGCTATGTCTCTTTGTCTAAAAACATTTTCCTAATTAAATGTATCAGCACTAACAGCCTAAAATATTAAAGTCATGCTGTGAATATTAATCAGGATACTATGCTGAACATTGCTGAATGATTTGCTAAAACCTCATGTTTCCCTTAGAAAAAAATGAACCTAATTGCTAGCAGACAACGAAATGAACAACAAAAGAAATTCAGAAACGCCCAATGCATTGGAAGACATACACATCTCTATGTTTGCATGAGTCCGTACCAAAGCATAAGAGACGAGCATACCGATACTGAACACAGCAGCGTATAAAATGAAAAACAGCATGAAGGAACTAATACATAGCATATGAAAGAAACTGTAGGATAAAGAAGCTTTGTAACATCGCCAAGACACAGTATGTCAGCTTTAGAAATTCTGTGCTATTGTCGATTGTTATCCAATGACATTAACTCCTCCATGCACTCGATGTTGTTCACATCACAAACCTATTCTTGTATCAAGAGAACTTGATGTTTGACAATAGCCTGTGCAGCACGTGGTGTAATTTTGAAAATTCTGAGAATGCTCTTTTTCAAAAGACCTGAAGAGTACATGAGATTGGATGGCAATGTTCTCTGGAATTAGTAACCACTCCTTAAGTAACTTACTTAAAACCTTTCATTTCAACCTTTGCCCGTTGGACAATCCGACTAAGCGTTAAATATGGTTGTAACCCATCCGAGTGCAGCGTGAGCAGGTGTAAAGTGTTATGGGGTGTAAGAAGGTCTAAAATGGGGTGATCAGTGAACTGTGCAAGTGCAGAGTTGTAAAATGTACCTTAAATTATATGCAAGATGCTGCTTTATTGTGTTGGGTTATCGGTGGGGTTTCAGGTTACATGGCGGTTTACCCTGGGCGCCATGAAGCTACATGTTAGGGAGCATGGCCATATATGGGAAACCCACTGGTGGAACCAGATTAGGATATATGAGGCCATGCGATTGTTCCATGGACAAGTTCCATAAAATGGGCAGTTTTCCGCAAGGACGTGCAGAGACAAGTGAGTATTCCTGACCTATGGTTTGGTCATTTAAGGTCATTTTGGTCACACAACATAGCCTAGATTACTTGCTGGCCTGACAGACAGAGAAAGCGATGGCTGTGGAGAAGACTACTATGAGTGTGCTGACTGGCATGTACAGATTGTGAACTATACGATTTTAAAACACAGATGGTGCTGAATTTGGAGCTCTGATTAAAAAGGAGCACTGGCCACCATAAAGATATATCAAGAAACAGTACATAATTCTGGACCTAAAAAAATGACCAGATGATTTATAGGTGAAGACTTTTTAGCCCTTTCCCGACATGTGACTTTAGTTACTAGTATTGTCGGGATGATGTATGGATTGCTAGGATTAGAGATACAGATGTTGCAAAATTATTCAGCATACATAATGATGAAACAAAATATCATGTTACAGAACAAAAGCTATTAAAAAAAAGCAGTAAAAAAGGTGGCACAAACCTATGTCTCAACAGTTGTGGCATCCAGGTATTGGTACATGAAGTGTCGAGAAAAAAAATATTATAATATATATAAGTTATATATAAGGATGTGTGAGAGTGTAAAAAATATATTCATCCTCCTCCCCTCTCGATGCGTATGCGGACCATTTGTCATGGCAGCTAAAGGCCTAATGACTGGGGCACAGTGCGTGATATTCATTTCGAGGGATACAATATGTAACATC
The DNA here is from genome assembly GCA_025379985.1 of Phyllomedusa bahiana. Lineage (NCBI taxonomy): Eukaryota > Metazoa > Chordata > Amphibia > Anura > Hylidae > Phyllomedusa > Phyllomedusa bahiana. The sequence goes on from JAODAL010000338.1 coordinate 216,427, forward strand.
ATTGCTTTCAGGGTGTTTTTAGTTCCACTTTTTCTTGCCTCTGTTTAACTGGAATACTTATTTAAGAGAGTAGTGATGAAGTCATGTAAAGTGAAATCTGCTGCATTGCGTTACACTATTTACTTTTCAATATAAAGTGGGGGGTGATATTTTATTTCAGGGTCAGGGCTGCCTTGTAGATCAACTCCATCCCTGGTATTAATGTATTGCAGAATAGAATACAGTTTTTTTATACAGATGGCAGATGTTATGCCAACGATTTAATAATCACTGAATAGAATACTATTTTGGGACAAGTGAAAAAATTACATACATGTAAAAAAAAAAAAAAAAAGCCCATACTCAAACATCCCCCAAAAAGTAAAAAAATAAAAAAGTACAATATTTTGTTCCCCATGCTAATTACCTAACCTATAAATCTGTCATATTATTTAATCCATAATTTAGATTTTTGTTCATCCCCCTGCACATAAAATAGAATAAAATGTGTTCAAAAAGTCATATAAAAAAGCAAAGTGGGGATAAGGAAAAAAGGTCTTTCCCCAAAAAAAGCCCCCTTTTAAAAGTATAAAGAAAAAAGTTATGAATGGGAAAAAAAGATAAAAAAAAAAACATTTTTACACAATATCAACTTTTTTTTTAAATTGATACAACATAAAAAAAACAATATAAGTTGGCTATCAGCATAAATTGTATCACCTAGCAGAGTAAAACTAACATGTCATGTATACTGCATGGCAAGTACTGCACAAAATAAAAAAAAAAAAAAAAAAAAAAAAAAACTTGCCGAGTTTTCTTCATCCTGTCTCCCAAAAACAGATTAAAAAGGCGATCAAAGTCATGTGTTCCCCCAAAAACGATACCAATAAAAACATCAACCCTCAAAAAACAAGCTCAGAACAAAAAAAAATAGCGCTGTAATCGTATTGAGATGCAGAGTAAATTTAACATGTCATTTATACTGCACAATGACCACTGTAATAAATAAAAAACACTATCGGGATTGCTGTATGTTATTCATTCTGCCTTAAAAACCTTGATAAAATGCAATCTGTGTCATGAACCCCAAAATGGTGAATGGTGCTAATAAAAATGTCAATTCATCCTGCAAAAAACAAGCCCTTAATCAGCTCCATATACAGAAAAAAAAAAAAAGTTATGCGTCATAAAGTAGCGGGACGGGTTTTCCCTTTAAGGGTAGGGCAAAAGGGGGACCGCTGGTAGTCGCAGGTTTCTGCCACTAGAGGGTGTGCAGCTGGAAAGCTACAAGCAACACGCCACCAAGTGTACCTGGCCTTGGTGGGATAGGAGCCAGTCATATGAGTTGTTAGCCACAGTAAGCGGTTGGCAACAGGGTATCGTTAGTGTGGCTTTTCAGCCATTCCTGGGAGTAGACAATGTGTTGGGTGGACGTCTACTCCCCGTGTTCCAGGCCAGGTCTTGAAAACATCTCTGGAGGACTATAAAAACCTGAAACTACAGGTGTTCAGTGGCCGTGGTCTGCTAGCTGGCAGTGCAGCAGAGGAGCTGGAGAGTGGCTCTTGCCCCCAGAGGCTTGAGAGAAGCCGGAACCAGCGAGTACCGGTAATGTGTGTGTGGTGCATTGGCGATAGGCCTTGACCACACGTTAGAGGGACATTATATGTTCAAGTAGTGGCTAGACGGCCTGAGGATTTATTTTGTGGTGTTATGTTTCTGTATGTTGTTTTCCCATGCCTCAATAAAGCTGACTGAGGCCAGTTGAAGACAGAAGGCTGTGTCAGTGTGCCTATACCGCTTATGAAAGACAGCGATCCTCATCACAGCTAAATCTCTGGGCAACTACTCATTATTGACTCTTTTGGATCTCTCTGTATCATCTGACACTGTAGATCACCAACTTCTCCTCAGCATGCTCAGTAATTGGCCTCAAGTACAGTGCTCTCTCTCTCTCCTGTTCTCATCCTATCTCATTGTCTCATTTGCAAGTTCTACCTCCTCTTACTCTTGCTGTTGGGGTTCCTCAAGGATCAGTTGTATGTTCTCACCTCTTTTCACTCTACACAGCCCCTACTGGACAAACAATCAGCAGATTTGGCTTCTAGAACCAGCCCTATGCTGATGACTCAATTGTAAACCTCTGCCCGTGACATCACTCCTGCCATGCTACAACACACCAGTGACTGGTGTCCATCTCTGATATGTCCTCTCTCCATCTCAAACTAAACCACACTAAAACTGAGCTTCTAGTCATCCCACCATCTACTAACCGACCTCACCCTGCTATTTCTGTTTCAGTGTGTGGTACTATCATAACTCCTAAGCAGCAGGACCACTGTTTTGGGGTTATACTAGATTCCAATCTGTCCTTCACTTCCTGTATTCAATCCCTTACCTGCTCTTGTCATCTACACCTCAAGAACATCTCCAGAATCCGTCTTTTTCTTACTTTAGAAACAAGCCAAGCTTTCATTGTTGCCTTTATACTTTCTCATCTTGAATACTGTTTATCGGTCTCCCTCTCTGTAAATTCTCCCCTCTCCAATCTATACTGAATGCAGCAGCCAGGCTCATCTTTCTTTCCAGCCGCTATACTGATGCCTCTACCCTGTGTCAGGAATAGAAAAATGCGAACGGCAACACCAGATGGATTAAAACGGAACTCTTTATTCCATAAGGAGCTAAAGCATTTTTTTCAGCTACTACACTGTGGCTTTTTCCAAACTGCTGCTTGAAAAGGCCACTGTAGTGGCTAAACGTTGCATTTTTGTACCTTATGGAATAAAGAGTTTTCCCGTTTAATCCATTGGGGCTGCCGTTCGCATTTTCTACCTGGCTATCTTGTTATGTGTTCAAGGCTTACACAACCAGTGGACTGGCTGATGCACAGAACTTGGATATTTACCCGTTGTGGAGAATTGGTGCTGCTCTCATTTTCTGTTGGTTTTTCTACCCTGTGTCAGTCACTGCACTGGTTGCCCACTCAGTACAGAATACAACAAACTAATCATGGTCACCCAAAAAGCTCTCCACAGTGCTGCACCTCCCTAGATCTCCTCTTTCATCTCTGTCTTCCACCCTACCAGGACTCTCCTCTCTGCTGATGAACTTAACTTTCCATGCGCCACCAAGATTTCACACGTGCTGCACCAGTTCTCTGGAACATGCCACCCTGTACGATCAGGCACACTCATAACCATGATTATTTTAAACGTGCCCTGAGAATACATCTTTTCAGGCAGGCCTACCTAGATTCTAAATTACTAACCCCCACTTTCTGTAACACAGGAACTCTCAGGCACTTACTTCTATATAGATGTACTCTCTGGGTGGTAAACCACCCCATATTTATGAAATATGGCTGAACCAACTTGTACATCAAGTACTTCTCACCCTTCGTCTCGCCCATACACCCTCATACATTGTAAGCTCCTGTAAGCAGGGCCATCACATCTTGTTCTGATCTGTATGTAGATTTTTACTATGTAATGTCCGATTTTGTCTGTACCTATACCCTGCTGCGGAATATGTTGCCACTATATAAAAATTATTATTACAAAAGAGTACATAAGTGTGCAGGACAAAAGCGCTATTCAAATCTTAAAAAAATAATAAGACTGCCATGTAGCCTGCAGATGAAGGTGGTGCTATGGACCTTGTGAACACATCAGTCTACATGAAGGAAGCGTACAAGAGGAATGCCCCTGCACTCCTATTTTCAGCAATGGTCCCCCCTGCAGAAAAATGTAGCATCTAGGAGTGCCATGGAATTTATATATATATTCATATATACATACAAGGGATATAATGATGGAGTTGATGGGATTCCATTATCAAAAATGGCTAAATGGGAGTTGCTATTTCAATAGAATGCTCCAAGTCCTGAAGCATTCTATACAGGAAAAGGAGGGGCAGGAGCAACAGCAGAGAAGGAGAAGAGGTGACACTAGGACGATGACCCATGTGCATTCCACCGAACCCATAGATAATGGCACTGTGTAAAAGCAAGGCTGACCACCTCTGTTACAATGCAGACAATGAGCTATACACAAACAAGATGTGGAGAAAAAAAACATTTATTTTTTATTAAGTTCATTGTTTTGCCCTGATACATAAACGTTTAACCCCTTACCAACACAGGACTTACTGGTACAAAATTAAAAATAGAGTTCCAGCAGCACAACCTTCAATATAACGGATGCAGCGTCTCAGGCCCCTGAATCCCTAGGGCCCAACCAATGCACATAGTCCATATGAAGAAGACAGCATCCAAGGGGTTGAGAGTATCAAAACTTACTTTGTTCCTCCACAAAAAAACCCACCAGGACTTTGTGGTACGTCCTGGATTCAATAATTTCTTCTGTAGTGGGATTACTGAGTAATCCCGCTATATAGGAGGCTGGTGTCAATTGCTAATTGCAGCTAACATCCACTACTAACAGAAGGGAATGGAGTTGGGTGAGTTCCTTGCTGTTTAACAAACAAAATAGAACATAATTTATCCCATACCCTGGACATCATAAAAGAAAAAAATTCCAAAACGCCAAAATTGCATTATTTTGCGTCAATTCACATTCCCTAACAAGTGAAATAAAAAGTGGTACAAATAAAATGTACACTTCAGCTCACAAAAAAACGTATCCTCACCCAGGTTCATAGGTGGAAGGATAAAAAAGTTATTGGTCGAAGAAAATGGTGCTGCAGTGCAAATTTAAGAAACAGAATGTTTGCATTTTTTACAATATTAAAATCCAAACATTTATCTACTGACCTCTTTCAATACCAACAAACTGCTCACTTCCTAAAACACAACAATAGACAGACCCACAGAGTCCTGACACCTATCCTTTCCATTCTAACTAAAAAAAACTTTCCAAAACTCAAAAAGGGTCTAAAACAATTTATAATAACCAATAATTTGACTTTTACAAAAACTGAAGATATTGTCAAGTGGGAGCGGGACTTGGGCGGAACTTTCACTGATCAACAGTGGAAGGCGGCGTTATTTACCCCCATCTCTCTCCACTATGTTGGAGGGGCTGTGGTTCCCAAGGTTCCCTTTTACATATTTTTTGGAGCTGTCCACAACTGATACTATTCTGGAAGGACATCCTATCCTTGTCATCTAAATTCGCTCAGATCCCGTGCCCCAGAACTCCAGAATTTGCACTATTCTTAATAGGTATAGATTCCATTCCGTTTTTAAATAGAACAATAGTCTGTCATATTCTTCACGCAGCAAAACTGGCTATAGCTAGACGGTGGAAAACAGCTAGTCCCCCGTCACTTCCAGAGGTTATAGCGACAGTTTCTACAAACTGCGTATATGAAAAAATATTAGCATTCAGAGAGGGGACTCCATTTAAATTCTTTTCCCGGTGGGCAGAGTGGATGGCAGAATACTCATCCTTACAGTCGTAAACACACATTAACATGTTTGGAGCTCTGGGACGCCGATGTGACCAGTTCCCCCCCCCCCCATTCCCCCTTCCTATCCCAATCTCCCCCCCCCCTCCTTTCCTCTTCAGATGTACTCTGGTTTGTGCATGTTTTCAAAATGTCCATTTGCTACAGAAGAATGCGATATTATTGAATGGTTACCTTCTTACTATCGTACATACACTTTATATAAAAATCTAGTCTACCAAGGACTAATATCTATTGATGTACCTAAGGCGGAACAACACTATACATGTTCGCTGTCACTAACCATATGATGGAGTGGGTTACCTTGGCTACATACCAAATCTATCTACATCTACTAGACATAGATTACTATCGAATTAGTGCCATTCGTTGTCGTCTTGAACAGACGTATTTCACCTTATGTACAACCACTGTTAAACTACCTGTTATGACAGTCTCAACTACGTCTGTAAAATGTATCTGTACCAATGGATGTTAAACCCTTTGTTACCGATTTATTTGTTGAAAATTCAATAAAAACTTATTGGAAAAAAAATCCCAAACATTTGGTATTGCCGTCATTATATCAACCTGCAGAAAACAGATAACACAACATTTATACTGAAGAGTGAACACAAAAACAAACCCCCCCCCCTCCCCGTACACACGGCGCAATTATTATTTTTGCGGTTTTCCAGAATATTCTATGATACGCTAAATGACACCATCAAAAAGGACATTTTACCCCACAAAAGAAAAGCCCTAATATTACTATGTAGAATAAAAATAAAAAAAGTGATGGCTCTTGGAAGGTGTGAGGGAAAAAAAAAAAAAAAAAAAAAAGAGCCATATTACAAAGGGGATAAAAGAACCTAAAAGGACACATTTAAATTAGGACTATTTTCTTTTTATCTGTTGCATTGTGGATAAAGTACATGACCCAAAAAATGCTCCTATCCTCAAAACACCGAAAGTGATTTCCAGCAGCTCTTTTCTGATTATTATATGTAAGGACTTGTTTTTAATTGTATTAGGTTTCTGATTAAATTTATATAACGTTAAAGGCATGTTCAGCATCCAAATCGGTGTCAAAAACTCGTCTGAAATGCACCTCAAAAGCGCCTTTTTAGACAAGATTTTCCAACAGCGTTTTCTTTCTGAAACACCCATACAAATTAATAGCCAGGGCAAAACCAGTGGTGAAAAACGCATCTAAAATCGCACGTAGGTTTTTGACAAGGTTTCAAAACTCTCCATTGATCCCCAGGGGGATTTTCAGCGTTGATGAATTCAAGAATTGACACATTTTTTCCACCCTTGTTTGAACTTTATGGGTTTTCCCTTAGGCTATGTTCGCACGGCTTAAAATGGGACGTATTTCAGTCCGTAATTACGCGCCGAAGTGCGCAAATTACGGCTGGAATACGTCCAGTCATTACGGTAATCCACAGTTCTCAGAACTATGGATTACGTCTCCTCTCCCTGCTCGGCGAGTCCGCCGAGGGGGGAGATAGTTGACATGTGAATTACCAGCGGCGTATACGCGCTGCTGGTAATGAATGTCTATGGGCCGGTGAGGTGCCGGCCGCCCGCTCCCTCCCTTGCTCCCGCCCCCGTGGCGTAATTGCGGGGCGTAATTACACCCCGCAAATAAAACATGTGAACATAGCCTTAGCGTTATGGCTTCAACATGCAATGGTTTTCCTAGCACCAATATTGTATGTTGAGGGACCACTGTACTGATTTCCATTAATGATGTACAATGATGTACACACCGCAATACGCCTGCTGTTGATAGTACGCACTGACCAGTGCGTACTTTCTCCCAGCCATTTCAGCATTCCCTGGTGCGTAAGGGGCCATACTACCTGCTGGGAAATACGACCGTTTTACATAGCACTCCAATTTTTAAGTGACGGAAAATGACCAAAAAAAGCAATTTTAGCGTTTGGAATTTTTCTTCTTCTACGGTGTTCAGCGTACAGGATAAATGATGTTATATTTTTATAGATCGGACTTTTTCAGATGCGGCGATACAAAATGTGTGTAGCTTTCTTATTATTTTATTGTTTTTATTTGTAAAATGTGGAAAGGGGGGTGCTTTAAAGTACAAAAAAAGTATTAAAAGTTCAAAGTAAAAAAAAAATAAAAAATAAAGTTTTAAACATCGAGTCCCCCTATGGTGCTTGAACACTAGGGGCCGCGGTCGTTAGCACAGTCTAATGCATTGCATAGACAATGCATTAGACTGTACAAAGATGGCGGTTTCCCCACTTCCAGCCTGCGGCCGAAAGTGGGGCAGACGAAGACATGGCAGCGGTGGGAGATTTCACAAGGCTCCCCACTGCCATGTCCAGGCATCGCCGCAGCTATGCTACGGGGATGCCGATCGCCGAGAAGAACTTCATTCATTTAGACGCCGCGGCCATCTTTGCCGCGGTGTCCAAGCGGTTAAACAGCGCGAGCAGGCGACGCTGCCCGCTTGCGCTGTAACGGCTGGGTGTGAGCTGCGATCAGCCGCTAACACGCAGCGGCTGTGCGGGGGGTGGGGTGGGGTTTGGGGAGTGTTGCGGAGCGATCTCCCTGCAAAGCCCCTTAGGGACCCTGGGACGTACTCATACATCCAAGGTCCTTAAGGGGTTAAAAACTACCCAAATAAAAATAAAAAAAACCTTGTCTGAAACATGGTTGCTTTGGCCCAAAAAAAAGAAAAAAAAAACCTGACGTTCAAAGCAGTTTTTAGGTTTTCAATAAGTTTTTTGTCCCATGCTGTGTAGATCTAGCCTAATTGTAAGTCGACAAGCCAGATAACATACTGGATGAACTAATTTATAACTATAACTTTAGCCACTATGTTACCCACTGAAGAGTTCAGGTATTTTTAAGCAAAACACATCTGGGGAAGCATCATCTCTAACAGACTTGATTTGTTTAGGTATTAGGGATTACTATTAGGGCATAGTAGGCATAAAGTTGGCAGGATCATTCTTCTCAGGATGCTTTTCCCGCTTAGGGTTGTTGTAGGGTTTTTCTTTCCATATATAGAGACCGTATCAACTGGAGGATTCATTACCTTTGTTTCCAGATGGGTCATATATGGAGTTTGGGATGAATGAATAAAAGCATTCCGAGACGTATGTATACCCATGGTTGGTGTGTCCTATTGGTATTAATGGTTTTAATAATTTATAAGTAAAAGTTATGTTTTATTAAGGTATCCTTTTTTTTTTTTTCCTTTTCCTACTTTATAACTCACTTCATACAAGACAGTATAGGAGGTGCTTAAAACAAAGGTTAAATTCATATACAGTATTTTTTTTAGCTTTGCTTTAGGATGTCATTTAGTTACTCAGGTTTACTTGTATAAAATTTAACATCAGTTTTACAAGCAATACGGCTTTATACTTCCAGCTGCCGCTCCGGTCCTGCCTGGTCTGTTTTACACCTAGCATCCCCTGTGACCAGAGATGTTATAATAGGTTATTTAAGCAGTTAAGGCAATGACCGTGATCTAGCAGATGTTTCTACGCTTATTGTGCAAAGTAATAACTCGTTTATGTATTGTTTTTTATACTTTTCACCTCTATTCTCATTGCATACAATGTACAAATTATTCTCACAGCTTTGTCATTGCTGTTCAGAAGAGACAAGTCAATAAGCTGTAGGCATTAGCGGCATATTCAACTGCTTCAGTACTTTACCAAATCAATACAGATTTGTGCTACACATTGAAAAATCCACTGCTGAGCAAAACACTAAAAAAAGGACCAATCAAAGTAATTTACAGTTCAACTGACCTTTCTTCCCCCCCCACCCTTTTCCCCCTCGATTCCTCTGTGCATTTATTTCTTTGTTCATTAAACATTTCAGACAGTCCGCCTATTGCATCAGAAGCTGAAGTTTTACTTTTACCTAAAAATCAAATTTAAAAGAAACTCCAAAATTTGGACTCAGATATAAACCCCAAAGCGTTTAAAAGTTCACTATACTGAGCAATATTGACAAAATGGACTTGAAAAGAGAATACTATAATTGCCCCAACTGCTCATGCATAGGACACTGAAAATCGCATGTAACGACATTTTGACTTTTTCTTTGCCCCGTATACAGACTTAAGAGCCTGAAAACTTTTCCATAGAGACGCATTTCACGCAAAAGGCTACGAGTGCACCGATTCCCTTTGTATTGAACATATCAAGAAAGACTTAACATGTATAGCTGTAAAGATCAATCTACTGTAAGACATAAAAGCCTTGAGAAGGATGAATGGTCAATCCTGTATAAGCGCTGTCAAATTTTAGAAAAATTATAAAAACTTTAAAACCAGATTTTTTTTTTCCAATTACTTAATAGCAAATACAAAAATCCCAGATCTAATCTACAAATTAAAAAGAGTTTGTTTAGTAGCAGAATATTTAGGCTTTGTGATATGAAAGTACATTTTAGTAAAAGGGGATGCTTTTATCAAGTAGAGGAGAAATGTATGACATCCCCTTGAAATTTACTTTTCTAAAACAGAAACCAACAAGTATATCATTGTAAATTTGCAGTTTAAAAAAAAAGCGATTCCAGACTTGAAAAAAGCGGGGAAATTTTGGCCCACACTAAAAAAAAAACCAGGGTTTCCAAAAATGTAAATAAAACAATGAAAAGGGAAATTTAAAAAACCGCTTTCCAAAATAAAAACCCCAATGCAGGGGGGCAAAAAAGGTGCAAAAAACTTGTGAAACCCATATGGGCCCAAAGCCCCGGGCCCGGGGTTCCTCCGGGCCCTTTTCGTGCTGAAGACCTCCACCACTTCAAAAAAAAAAAGGGACAGCACCGGGAAAAACATCACATACAATCCCCAAAAAAACACCCACCCTTCCCCCCCCACTCCTCTAATCTGCTCTCAGCCCTTGACCCACATAAAAAATGTCCAGGTTTCTCCTGCTGCTTGGGGGCCCAAATTTTCCCACCCTCTAGTGCCCCCAAATTCCCTCCAAACCTTTTTTCCAGTCTTTTTCCCACTTCCTCTCTCACCTCACTAAAATTCGTAACCTCCTCTCTCTCCACTGGACCCTTTTTTTCCCCAACTTCCCTTTAAACAACCGGCTGTTTTTAACCCCCTTAACTTAAAAACCCCCCGGGACCCTTCCTGCACTGCCCCCAACCGACCAGTCTTTTTAACCCTGCCATTCACCCCCAAAACTCCTGGAACCTTTCTACTCTCGCCTGAAACCCCCATCTCTCTGCTAACTCTCTTCTGACCCTCTTGCAATCCGGTTTCCGCACCCCACAAATCCACGAAACTGCTCTTTTTTTAAAAATTTCAAAAAGACTCCTGAAAAGGGAAAAACCAGGTAAACTACTCATTCTGCTTCTTCCCGGGTCTCCCATCACATTTGACACTTTTTAAAACCCCCCACCCCCCCTCCTCAACATCTCAGCGCCCTCGGGGAACCAGGGCAACCGGGGCCCTCTTGGTTTTTCTTCCACCCTCTGAACCCCCTCCTTCAATTGGGCTCATTTTCCGGGGTTCTACCTCCTCTCCCTTTCCCCTTTCTGTCGGGGTTTTCCCCAGGGGCCGTTTTTTTTTGGTCCCTTCTCTTTTCACTCCCCCCACCCCCCCATTGGGCAAACCCAAACATTAAAATTTTTGGGTTCCCGTACCATCTCTATGCGATGAAAATCAAAATACACAAATTCCCCCCCCCAAACATCACTCCTCCCCGCCCACAAAACACCATTATTGTCTGTCCGCTGTCCTCGGGCATCAAGTCCTCTCCCCAAAAATTTTAAATTAAAACACCCCCTAAAACGGAAAAATTCTATCAAGCCCCCATCAAATAAACCACCTCACCCTGCATTTCCTCCGTGTTTGGGAACACCATATCTCCTGGCAGCAGGCCCCCCTGTCTTTGGGGGGTTTTATTAGATTCGGGTCTGACCTCACCCCCTATATCCAATCCCTTCCCCTCCTGTCACCTCACCTCAAAAAAAATCTCCATAATCCTCCCCTTTCCCCCCACTGTGGAAACAACTCAAATTTTCATTTTTCCCCTTTTTCATTTTTCTCTTGACCCACTGAAAAACCCCCCACTTGTTGGGCTTCCCCCTTATACCTCCCCCCCTCCAAATCTGTCCTGAATCAAAACAGGGCCCGGGTTGGGGCTTTCTTTCCGCCCTATAACTGAAAGCCTCTACCCGTGTCCCAAATCGCACTCGCCTATTTTAGTTTCAAATACAACATTAAAAATCATCACTCCACACCTAAGCTCTCCACAGTGGGTGCAACCCCCCTACATCTCCTCCCTTATCTCTGTCTACCACCCACCCGCTCTCTCCGCCCCTTTTCTGATCAAAAGATCTAAGACTAAACCCTCAAAACCCTCCCAAACCCCCCATGCCTTCCCCAAAATTTTTCACTATTGCACCATTTTTCCCGGAACATGTTACCCCATGGGGATTTAGGGACAAATCACAACCCTTTACAGTTTTAAAATGCCTCTGAAAACTCATCTTCTTCAAGCCTATCAAGATTTCCCAATTTTTAACCCCCCCAAAAACGTCAGATTCGCACTTTCCCGCACTTTGGGCACCCACACAACCTTTTCTGTATAAAGATTTATGGGGGGATGGGAGGTTTCATCCACTTTTTTTGGGATACTACCCCAAAATTTTTATTAACATGGCTGGTTCCAAAATAAAACCCAACACTGTCACCCTTTGTTTTAACCCCTTTCACCCTAATAGATTGTAACTCTTGCGGCAGGGCCCTCACACCTCGTGTCTCATTTGTCCCTACTTTTTTATAATGAAGTCGGTTTGTCTGGGGCTTTCCCTCTATATTGTAAAGTGGGTGCGGAAAAATGTTGGGACTAAAATAAAGATTATTAAAAATTTTTAATTTTATTATTTTTATTATTTAATTTTATGTTCAAACCCAAGGAAGACATTAAAAGGTAACAAAAGAAAACGTAATAAAACACAAATTATAAACCCCAAAAATAAAAAAAAAAAAAATTGTGACAGAACTTTAAAGGAATTGGCCGAATAAAATAGGAATATAATATACATTTAGTTAAGCCAAATGAAAACCAACACAACCAGAAGAAGACATGGTTACAGTGGGATTAAGATTGGATGATGGAATTGAATAGTTGAATGAAAGTGATATTTAGTGAGGATATATTCATGTGCGTTAACCAAGGAGATGAAGTTGGAACTTTTGTCTGGTGTTCTAATAAAACATATAAAAGATAGCTTCCTGAAAAAAATAAAATCATATTTCCCCACTTGTTTATGAGATGGGGTTGTATCGCAGGTAAAGGATAAAAAGAGATACCAATCATTACATCAGTTAATGCACAGATGCCCATAGAGGTTTTGGACACTTTTCTCATTCCATTAATAGAAAACAAGTCTCACGATAATAAAAGTTTTCAATAACATGCATTTTCCACAAGGAAAAGTGGGATAAAAGCTTGAAATTGGTCTTCAATGACATATACTGCTACTTAAGAAAAAATTATTTGCGAAAAAAAAGTTATGTACAAAAAAAACCAAAGGAAAATTAAATTATTAGGTAAAAAAAAAAGAAAAAAAAAAAAAGAATCCCTTGTACACATGAACAAAGAAAAAAAAAAAAAAAAAGTAATCCCTTACAACATGACAAGGCTGCATCTTGCATCTTGATACTGTTTTGTTTGAGTTATGCATTTCATATGCCCAGCGTGTGCAAACACAATACAATATCAGTAGCACTCTAGAAGGCACTAAAAATGGTCAAAAAGGACATAAGAATTTTTTGGAACAGCATTTCTGCTACTAAGGAATATATGAAAAAATTTGAGGTTCTTAGTGTTCATCTTGATCAAAACTGTAAATGCCCACCTACCATGGCAACGTGACCCCAATTAGGTGGGCATTTACAGTTGTGATCAAAATGTACTCTAAGAACCTCAAATTTTTCATATATTCCTTAGTAGCAGAAATGCTGTTCCAAAAAATTGTTATGTCCTTTTTGTGTTTGCATAGCTTTTGACTGCCACAACAGTGTGCACTTATACATTTATTTTTCAAAACGGACGTGCTGACCAGATTTTGTTTTAAGAATTCCCAGCTTTAACCTCAACATTTCCCACTTGTCATACAGAAAAAGGCACAAATGGCAAATTATGTAAACCAAAATAGTACCCCAATGACACTTTTGTGGAAAGTAACTTTCCCTAAAATTAAATAAATGTGATGGAAAAGTTTAATGTCAAACTAAAAACAACACTTTGCCCTGCAAATTACAGGCCCTCGCATAGGTCCATCAATAAGAGAAAAAAAAAAAACACACCACAACATCATTTGGTGATGCAGAGCAAAAGAAAAAAAAAAATCACTGGAGTTCTCTTGTCCCACAAAATAAAGTTAACATTTTCTTTACACCACATGTGAACATGTGCATTTTTTTCTCTGTACCATCCTACAATTGAGTTTTTCTTTTTGGTTTTTCCAATGCATTACATGATGCCATTAACAACTAGTCTTAAAAAAAAAAAAAAAAAAAAAAAACACACACACACAAGCCCTCATACCACCATTTCAACAGAGCAATAAAGTTATAAATTCTTGGATGGTGTAAATGAAAGAATTAAAATATAGTCGCCAAAAACCAACAAGTCTGAAAAGGGAAAAGGAACATTGTTTTGCGTCTTGTCTGCGAGTCGTGCATCTGCTGTAAAAAAAACAACAAAAAAAAAAAAAAACTGGGTGACTATAACCTAAGGGCGTGTCCCCACGGCAAGGGTTTTCGGCCGGTTTGCGAAAATGAGCACAATTGTGCTCTATGGAAAACCCGTGCAGCAGTCCCCACTGCACGGGTTTTCCGTGGGGCGGTTATGCCGCCGGCGGTAAAACATTGAGCAAGCACCATCTTTCGTCCGGTTTTCGACGGAATCTGTGCTTCTCAATGTGTAAGAGGGGAGGGCTTTTCTCCGCTCACGCGGAGAAACCCATCCCCCCGCGGCCGTGGGGACGAGTGCAAAACAGGACAAATACCGGCCGGCTATTTGTCCTATGTCGTGGGGATGCGCCCTAATTGTGAAACAACCATTTAAAGATGAATAGGTGGCACCGGTACACATTTTTTGTAGCAAATTCAAAAATAGAAGCTATAATGTCCATCCAATTCAAGCAGAGGGTTGGTGCTCAGTGAGAAAAGTAGCCAATGTCAGTCCCAAAAAAAAAAAAAAAAAAATTTACCGGCACTCACCCTTTCTTCTTTAAATCCTTTATTCTTAAAAATATATATGGGAATTGACACAAGCAACACAAGCGTGGCCAAGCTTGTGTTGCTTGTGTCAATTCCCATATCTATTTTTAAGAATAAAGTAATTAAAGGGGTTGTATCATTTCATTAAATGGTCTTCAGAATACGGGGACAGTGAAAACAAACAACTTTGCAATTGGATGTCATTTGCAAACTGTCTTGTTTTCACAGTGTCCCTTATCTTCTGTTTGTCCTAAACACATTTTGTCCGGTGGTTGGCTGATGGCTCTACTAATTTACATTCTGTCTGGCCCCCATTCGGATTCACAGGAGCAAGCATTCCTGTCTCTCTCACTCAGAGTAAGGAACCAGCAGGAATTTCACTCTGCATAGCCAAATAAACACAATAACACTGCAGGGCTTCTACAATCAGAAAACACAGAAATGTGCCTCGATCCCTGTTTTCTCACTCAGATTAAAGGGCCGTAAGAAATTTCTCTGCACACCAGCAAAACAAAATGCAGCTGATTCTACAATCAAAAACAGCAAAATTGTGCCATGGTGCCTAACTCTCTTGCATAGAAAGGAGAATCTGTGCCGGTCATAAAACTGGGTTCAACTGTAACAAACCTCCACTGAAGAGGGGGAGAAGAGATTTATAGAAGACTGTCTAGATTGAATGCAGGTATTGTAAACAGCTCTTACAAAATAAGACTGCATAGGGAGAGGAACAGTGGGATGTGGACTCAGACAGGGGGGGGGTGACAGGGCTCAGGAGCCAGCATGAACAATGGGAATTTGGGGGATGATTGTCATCACCCTTCAGTTAAGAAACAAACCCCGCTGGGGGGGAAGAAAGCCCTGGATTTGTAGAGCTGAGAAATTGAAAATACTTTGAAACACACGAACTGAAGAAGCGATACATTCCTTTTAAGAAGAAAGGGCAAGTGCCGTGAACAATTCTTTTTTATGGGAATAACCCAATTGTGGACACTAGAATTTTTGTTAAGGTTTAGGAATTCACTCATATTACAACATGTATCATATTGAAGGTACTTGAAAAGCCATAACCCAGTACTTGAAAGAAAGGGAAAGAAGGTCAGGAAATTAAACCCATCATAAAACAAAATCTTAGGGGAAACAAAGTAAATTGCAGAGGAAAAGTTTTATCGATCCAGATTAAAACTAGCAATAGAAAAGATGCATCCAAGTCTGATTAAGAGCATCAGGATTCAAAGCCCATTTCATGACTCTCCTGCTGTGCAGTATATCTCTGAATGCTTGCACTACCAGACACTATTTCTCTACTTCGGCTTTTAACATAAATCAATACAGTCTTTGTCTGCCCTTTATTTTCCTGTGCTAAAAGGGTCATCTGCTCTGTGGCTGAATGCAGAGCTATGAACTATAAAAAGAGTGAAGAAAAACACGTGAAGAAAAGTTATTTATTTTTTTTTAAGTGAAGTTTTGAAGATGTATAAAACACCTTTATGGCCAAATTCTTAATTAGTTTGAATGGTGTGTGTCTCCGGTCTATAAACCCACATTATGCCTTGTGTGCTCCTACAGCACCGCTCGGGCTACCAGAACTCCCAACTACTAGTTTTCGCTGGTGAAATGTCATAGGTATTTTTGAATGAAATGGTGCCTATTTAAATGACTGAACAACTGTATAAAGTACAGACAGCTCCCCACTTTAGTAAAGAAGGGTGCTGGTTGAGGGTGGCGGGGAGGCAATTTTTTGACATTTACAGGCTCCAATAAAAGACCAGCCCTTTAACTAGTCATATGTGTAAATTATTTAATTTTCATAAGCCTCCATATCTTTAAACCCCTTAACGACCACCCACCTTCTTTTGACAGCAGGCAGTACAGAACTTTGGTCTGAGGCGATGCCAAAAGACGTCGCTGGAAACAGAGGGGTTTTGTGTCTCACAGGGTCGCAGCTGGGATATTAACAGAGCTCTCTTCCTAAAGCAGTCTTGGTAAGTGCTAGGGAGCAAAGAAAACCTCAGATCCGGCGTTTAATCCTGTGATTGCCGCAGTCCATGTCTGTGGCATAATCGAAGGGCATTCCCCTGCTCCATCGTGTTTCCCAGTGACCTGAGGGAGACCGAGAAATGTCTGTATAGTCAGCCCCTGGAACCTAGAAAAGTCCCAGGGCTGTCTGAAGAGCACACTGTGTGCTGCCTGGACTGTAGCCTGTGTCATCGTCATCGTATACACGAATATACCATACATGCCAACCATCCCGCTTTTGGCGGGGGGGTCCCGCTATTTGGGGTCGTCCCCCTCCCACAGGCAGGGGGGTTCTTAAATTACCGCGCGCAAGATACGCTGGTGCCTACTTTGCGCCGCCGGGGCCGCCCCTACAGGGGGGTGAAGCCCGCAGCGGATGAGGCGGAGGGATCGTTGCCCTCCTCCTCCCCCCCCTGTATGTACAACTGGTGTGGCCGTACGTACAGTCAGCGGGGGCAGGGGGGGTGACGCGCGGCTGCACTCTCTTTCCCCCCTGGCTGAGGAATCTTTCCCAAACTACAGGAGCCTGGGGAGTAAGTACTTTTATTATTTTATTTTTTATTTATAGGGGCCTACTTGGGACAAAGGGGGAACACCCGGCTAACAAAGGGGGGAACTACCCGACTAAAGGGGGCATATGGTTTTGGGGGGGGTATACCCTATAAGGGCATCTACCTGGCTTTCTTCAAAGCCTTATGCAATTAGGCGGAGGGTGTGGCTTTTTTAAGGGGCGTGGCACACCAAAAAATGGGCGTGTCCCAACAAACTTTTTCCGCGGGCGCTAAACGCTCCCGCCTCTTTGGTCTCCGCTTTACCATTTTCAAAAGTTGGGGAACAGGAAATCCAAACAAAAAAGAAAGTGTACAATGCTATCCCTTCTGGGTATATAAAATATATAAAAAAAAAATTGGGGAAGATAAAAATGGGGTGGGGGGGGGGGGGAAAACAAAATTATATCAAAACGGACTTCTATCCAGTACCGGGATAGGAGGTATACGGGGTGCCTTACTCCCCCAAATGTATGTCCAAAAAAATATCAACAACACTCCAAAAATTCGAGATAATACTATTTTTGCAAACTTTTATTTAGGCAATTTTTTAAAGCTACCACACATAAAAAGGTATAACATATACATTAGTTGCACTTGGGGTTAAGTGCAATCTGATTTATAGTTAACATTTTTATGTGTGGTAGGTTTTAAAAAAATTTTGCCAAATAAATTTTTGCAGAAGAAGTTTTAACTGAATTGTGGGTGTCTGTTGATATTGTTTGGGAAAAATTAATTTGTCCTACACTATTAGGTATTCCCCAAAACCCGTTAACCCGTAGAATTTTTTAAACAACGTATCTGTTCATAATTCACTTCAATATGCTCAAATTACACCCCGCAAATACAGTAATTGATAGCTAAATGAGAGCCACAATTACCCAACGTTTTCCCCGGCGTCAATAGGAGCCAGTGGTCAGCGTTTTAGAAGTATGTGTCCAGTCTACTTCAAAAAAATCGGGGTATTTTCGAATGTGAACATACCCCCAAAAGGTTATTTTGGGTAAATGGGAAGGTTTGGGGAAAAAAATGCAGAACACTTTTTTGTTCAAGCTGCAAAAAAATTTAAAAAAAATGAAAATTCTGAAGTAAAATTTACTTGTAAACTTAAACTATGCCTCTGAAAAGCACAACTTCTCCCACATAAAACAAGTCCTTAAACTAGTGGGTCACAGGGAAAAAAGAAAAAAAGGCAATGACTGTTGAAATGCAAGGAGGCAAAAAAAACTACAAAATTTAGCTGGTTATTAAGATCTTTTCAGGCCTGGGGCTTAAGGGGTAAAACCCAAATGTTTTACTTTTAACAGCTCTATGCAAATTCTTTTTATGCTTGCAAGTACCTTAGTGGCATATGTATGATTTTACTTTCCACTGCAAATTATTGCAAAATGTGTTAATCTGTAGAACTTCTACACCTAGTACATCTAAAAAAGAAACAGGAGCAAGTAATGTCATTTACATTCATGCATTAACGTGAAAGTAGTATGGAAAAGACCGCGCAACCCGGAAAGAAGACAGCCTTGGAAACTTATCATTAGAACCAACTACCGCTACCTAAGGACGTATAGGTGCTCTTTACCTGAAACTTTACTGCAATCACATTTAAAGGAACCTGTCAGCTGCTCTATTTCCCCTTCCTGAGAGCAGGATATGATAAAGGGAGGGAAGTGGAGCTTGTTATATACAGGTTGATATGATTTCAGGTTGAATTTCTATGTAGAAGGCAGAAAAACCTTAAAAGTGAAGATTGATTGAGTTTGCGCTTTACACTTTCAGCTTTCCCTTGATCAGTCTCTCTCAGTATATGCACAAGATAAGCAGGACTGCCACTATCTTCTAAGAAGACCGGTTAGGATTTTTTTCTGCTTTTTATTTAGAAATCCTGTTCCAAATCACAAAACCCTACATATCACAGAGCTCAGCTTTTCTCCCTTTATCATGTCCTGCTCTAAGATAGCGCAGCATAAACCACCCGACAAGCTCCATTAAAAACTTCTTTTATTGATTTACATTCAGTGGCACATTTAAACGATGTACTAACAAGCTTAAGGGGTATATAGGCAAAAGTAAATAGAGACTATTGCCAAATATGCACTACTGATTTTTCTTACTTTCAGAGCTAAAACATTTCTTAGCTCCTGCTTGTGTACACAAGATACTGTAGGTTACCAACCATCTTTCTCTGGTCTTGCAGCAGTGGAGGGATGGAGATGGCACTTGCTGCAGTGTCAAAGACGCAGTGCAGGAGCTTATGTTTCTTACTGACAAAATTTTACTTTTTAGATCTCCGCAGACTTTCGCCCAGCTGTTTAAACCTTTCCATTAACAATGTCCCTCCAACAGGTTCAGCTAGGAATAGCAGAGCAGATATGCCAATTACTTCTATAGTACCGCCTACAGCCTGACCAGGAAATGAGAGCCTGAAGCTGGCTGTGAAGAGCAGGTAAGGCGGTGTTTAACCATCTTGTAAAATCCTTTGAGGCTAGATCATTGCTTGCTACAAGCTTGCCTCATAGACATGAATGGGGGAGAGCTGTACAAGCACATCCATCGTGCCTTTCTCTAAGGGCCACATGTATGAAAACTCTCTAGGTCTAAAACTCACTTTGTTGCCCACAGCAACCAGAGCGCCCCTTTCATTTCTTATAGGGCTCCGATTGGTTGCTATGGGCAACAAAGTGAGTTTTTGACCTAGACAGTTTTCAAACATGTGGCCTTAAGTGTTCAGAATACACCTGATGACATTCACTTAACTATATTCAGAGTATGGGTGTCCACAGAAAAGTTTGTAAGCTTTTGCATCCATCACTCAATTCCAACATGAGCCGGTGGTGTACCTTTTTACCTGGAGCAACAACAGCACTAAAACACATACAAACAGTTAAAAAAAAAAAAAAAAAAATCTTAATACCGTGGTCTTCCCTACTTAAGTCAGTGGGTAAAAACTTATGCAAACTCTTTATCTGTATAAGGAAAGAAAACACTAACTACAGCTCTCACGTTAAGAGTCTTTCCCCACCTTTATTTTTTTTTTTAAACAGCAAAAGTAGTACCTAAGTAAGTTTTGTAATTGTGTCACTTTTCCATCATGGACATTAATATAGAGTTGATTAAAAGTTTTAATAAGGTCATTGTGGGAACAGCCAACTTTTGTAGTTTGGGCTGTTGGTATTAACTTTAATAACATTTTATATTGTGATTTTTTTAAATTATATATTTCACACACTGTGCCTCCCATAAGGTGCTTTTTCTGTATTTCCCCTGTAACTGGGGCTGATAGTCACAAGGGAAATACAGGAAAAAGTACATCCCCTGAACTCGCTACGGAGTCAAGCTAGGTATAAGAAACAGCAGCTCTTGCAGCTACAGCGTCCCGCCAGTCAAGTGACTCCCGGCAGCGGGAGCAGGAAGCCTATGACCACTGTATATACAACAATTTAGAAGGCAGGCACGATAATCATTTTTCAGTGGAAAGCCAGCCATCGTTCATAGCCGCCTCTCCAATCGCTTCGCTGTACAATTAGTGTGTAGCTGCGACATCTGCATGGACGTTTTAAAACTAGCGTGTAGAGTTAATGGCGACTACCTGTATGTGTAATATAGTCAACAGGCAGTCGCTAGCTAGTCAAACATGCTTCTGACTTTAGATGTTACAGTTGACAAAGCAAAAAAATTTGATTAGCTCATTTACCAGCAACCCTATGACTATAACCTCATTAAAGACTGTCCTCTGTCCTTTTACTTCTTGTGTTGTTACAACAGATTATCCTATGTCCCCATCATAAAAACGTATCAAACTTACATTTGTGCTTATATTACATAAAAACATGCACTGGGTATCCAATATTGTTAAATTGCTGGTATAATACATTGCAGTACAGGTCTGTACTGCAATTTATTATCCAACTGTCAATCAGCCTGTCAGGCTCTGCCTCCGGGCCAACGTCCGACAACCCAGAGTCCATTGCCATAATAAATCTAGAAAAAAAAAAAAAAAAAAAAGTTTGCTCACCACGCTGGGCTCTCTTTCTGCTCTATCCAAGAATCAATGGTTCTCCCGAGTCATCTCCGCTGCCGACCACAACTGCCGGAGCTCGCCGGTCACTCACTGCAGGGCTCCCATAGTGATTGTGCGGACACAGCTCCTGTGCCTGCACAATCACCATGACGTATCTGTACATCAAATTGCATTAGCTTGCAAGGCACCATGACATACAGAAAGGACATGATGGATTAAGGGGTTTACATGCCTCCTGCAGTCATGTCACTGGGACAGGATCAGCTTGGAATAGCAGAGTCGACACGTCTATAGAAGCCCCCACCGTATAACCCGAAAGTGTTAGCCTGAAGCGGGTAGTGGCTATGTAAAACAGCATGGTGAGGTACCCGTTTTACTGGAAAAGAAAGGGGGGGGGAGGAATTATAATACACACACAAACTCTAAACCTATTAACCTAAAAAGCATGTCTTCTTGTATCACAAGGAGTTCATTTTATGCTGTATGGTAACAAGTTAGAGAAAGGGCGACATATTACAACAGACAGGGGAAAATACTGTACAAAGGAAAAAAAACTGGAATTATCTGTTTATTTTTAACAATTTTCTTCATGTCTGGATAGAATCAAAATGCTGAATTTCACAACATAAAATATTACTTTTTATGATATTACACATCTGTCATCAAGGAAAAGGGTTTACAGATGTACTTGTTTTCTATAAAGTTTAGGATATAATTTCTGCATAGTAATTGGAGAAAAAGGGTGTTTTTTTAACATAAGTAATAACTTTACAAAAATATATTGTTTTATTACGTATAACCAAACAATTATGAACATTAAAACAAAAAGGAAACAAAAAAAAAACTAAAAAACAGGGAGGTATCCGTGTGTGTTTCATAGCAGCAGTTCTCAATATAAAATCCAGGAATAATTGCGATTGTCAGTTCTAAATCATGATGATGCCAACTTGCTTTCTAAAGATTTTCTCAAGTACATTTCAAAATAAAGGTGACCTTTGCACATCACGTTACACTGTATGGTGTACAAATCTTCGCTTCCACCCTGAATATTAATTCAGTGCTGCACTCACAATTCTGCTATATGCTAGTGGCCCCCAACAACCACAGCTCAGCTTTCATTTTTTTTTTCCAACTACTCTGGAAAAATAAAAGCAGAGTCCACATTGGTTGCCATGGGCATCAAAGACCGACTTAATGCTGGACCGCATTGAGAAAGGAGTCCCTAAAGCTCATCTTTCCTGCCATTCCACATTTCAAACATAAAAAAAAAAAGAGAAGACGTATTCCCAGCAAAGAGACATTTGTGGCATATCCAAAGAATGTCGTACAGGTTTAATAGGGGGAAGTTACTTACCTACCAGCTTTGCTTCTACCGCAGCTGCACAGAGCAGAGAGGCAACCACACATTTGCGGCTCTCCATTTCTTAAAGGGGTTGTCTCACTACACTGATTCATCTTACCTCAGTCCTGTGGTCTTGGCTTTATTTTGAATTCAAGGCGTGTTTACTGGCTTCTATAGGCTGCAGTAGAAGCCAGGTCTGTAGCTATAGCAACCAGTGCTGGCAGCCTATCAGGAGAGATTGAACAGGTCTGTAGCTATAGCGACCTGAGGAGTTGATGCAGCCTATAGAGGGGATATGTCAGAATACGTAGGACACTGCTAATGGACATATATAGAAAAGTGACTTGTTTTTGCAAGATCTTTAACGTAAAAGGCAATCCTTGTAGTGAGACAACCCCTTTAAGGAGTTCAGAGTACAGCTGAACAAACCATCAGACATTTGGGAAATATGCCATTAATGCCTCAGATGGGAATACCCCTTTATCTCTAACCTTTTACATGAATTCTTCATGTTATGGTTGTGGGGATAGGTAACGAGTTGTTTTTTATTCAATGCAAACACAGGAAACATTTGTGTCAATTCTCATCTGTACATTTTCTTTCTTCGTACTATTATTACAGGACTACGGTTTCTCATTATTATCATGGTTAAACTTAGATTTGTAGTAGCATTATAAGTATTCGCATACTTCTGGTCGGTCTCATGCCACAGGCTAAGCACAGCTTCAGGGAGGAGTTCACGCAACGGTGGCACACACAGGTACGCGCTGCAAAACCCATTTACTGCACTGTTGAAATTATGGGCTTACAACCACTTCATTTCACACGTGATTACAACACGCAATGGCCTGAAGCAGATATCAGCCTCCTATACTTATTTGACGCCGTGTACACGCCTAAAAGAGTTGACATGTCAATTGTTTTCAGGCGCGCACAAAAATACGGGAGTAAAACACGTGTCGGTCTTAATGACGACACACATTTTATATTACAGTCTGAGAATTACTTTAACATTGTTTTGGGCATATTTCGGTACAATACACGTGCAAAAAAATACGTCAAATGAACATACCCTAAGGCCCGGTTCACACGGCTTATTGTCGACATAATTGCAGGGACGGATTTCGCCCCGCAATTACTCCGGCTCCGTGCAGCGAGGGCGCTGCCCGCCGGCCCCATAGACATGCATTAACCACGGCGCGTATCCCGCCGGGATAATGTGCATGTCACTTTCTTCCCCCTTGGCGTATTCGCCGAGCGGGGAGGAGAGACAGAATCCATAGTTCTCAATGAGACCTATGGATTACCGTAATGCCTGGGACGGATTTCAGCCATACTGCAGCGCAGTACGGCGCGCAATACGGCTGAAATCTGTGCCAGAAATAAGCCGTGTGAACAGCCCCTTAGTATACAACAGTTCAGGGTTCATTCTAGCACCTAGAATGAACCCCAGGGCTAACCGTTCAGGGGGTTTTAATCTCTCAGAAAACCCAGTGACACAATCAAAGGGAGGAGCTCCCTTAAATCATGCAGTGATTTGACCACTGCGGTGAAAATTATAACGCATTCTGGCAGTGGCAGGTACAAAGCTACATAGCACATAATGCAAGCTCTGTACAAGTACTGGACAGGGAATTCTAGGTAGAATTGGGACTGCCATCCATAACTGTAGTAACTCAAGACACTGCCAATTAAGCAGTGCACTCTACTTTGCGGCCTATTAAATGACATAACAGTACAAGTCAGTGTCTTCAAATAAATCTTCATTCCGTACGTGTATGCTGCAAAATAGAAATATTTCTCGTTTAGCTAGCGGACTATAAAGATTTTCTTGAGATAACATCAATCTGGGAAACTGCTGTGCAAAATTATTAAGGTGTCCTTAATAGGAAAAGCTACAAAAAAAAATTACTTGTATAGCCAGTATAAAAAAAAATAAATAAAAAAATAATAATTCTGTACGGTCACCTATCACAAGTCTGGAAATGTAATGTAAAACTTGCATCCGTTTCTCAGAAAACTTGAATTACAAATACACAAGGCAAGAAAAGACGTCACTTTGTTGGGCATAACAATCAATTACACCTAATACCCATCGTTGGTAATCACATTCAGAGCACCTTCACCCATCTGTATGCCAGACTTAATAGTTCAGTAGCAGCTGGGACTTAATACAATGGCTTATTAATACGATAGTGATTACAAAGCTCACGTACTTGGCTGAGATAGTTTCATCTGTTCGCCATGATCTGTGCCATTTGTCAGATGCAAAGTCCTGTGATCACCAGGCACATCTTGCACTTTTTCACACCTGACCGTTGATACGGTGTTCTTCCCAGAGGTCATCTGTATCTTATTACCATTCTCGGATATTTCGGTTTTCTTCAAACAGATACTGGTTTCAGACTTGCTAGCAACTGGGGACTCCTTCGTTGCGGACACACATTTGGTCTCATTTTTATTAGAAACTGAGCTGTCTATTTGGCTTGAAACAGAATGAGTCAAGGAATGTATCGTTTTCCTCTTTTTGGGTGTGCAAGTTTCCTGCAAAGCGCCCCCCACAGATCTCCTTCGTTTGAGAGAGCCTTTACCATTTGAGATAAGTGGAGGTGGACTAGGTGACCTCCTTGGCGTCAAAGTCAGTGAGAATCTGCTCAGTTTGCTTTGACCGTTATTTAAATCTGAGGAAGTAAAAAAATCCGAAAAAGCGTCATCACAGTCACTATTGCACGACAAGGACTTTGCCTCCACCTTCAATGCTTTTTTTGTGGAATTGTTAACTGCAACTTCAGATTTTAAGCTGCGACGGCCTGTTTTTTTAGACTGTTCCTTTTCCTTACACAATGCAGTAAGTCTATTTACCATAGATGAATAGTCCGAGCCTAAGATTTTTTCCTTTCCAGAGCAAGTCTCAGAGAATATAGCACTGCCACTCTGATTGGCAGTTTTGCTAGAAGCAGCTTTCAATTTTTCAGATGATTTTTGATTATCATGTGAAATTTGGAATGTTAAGTTTGTAGTTTCCCTATCCACAGAATCAAGAGCGAGTTTTGGAATATCTTTTCTTGCCCTCGATGTAAAAGCCACATCTTGGGATTGATTCATAGTAAAAAGTCCTGCACTATCATTTACACTTGTACCGTCAGCAGGTTTGAACCGATTTGACTTCCGTCTCCTTGTTTCTGTATGCGATCTCCTCTTAACCTTTTCAGAACCAAATTTACCTTCCTCAGTTCTTGAAGGTGATAAATCGCACTTTGAAGCAATTGAATCAACCTGGTCATCCTTAACTATATGGACTTTATCATTGCTTGGAGTGATAGGAACACTGTTTCCCTTTAAGACACTTTCAAAAAGTTCTTCATAGCTTGTGTTAAGAGGGCTGGCGTCATTTTCTAAGGAAAAAACAAAAACATAATACCAATTAAACAGATTAGAAAAAGACATAGAATGGAGTCCAACACACATCTATATTAAAAAGAATTCTAACAAAATCATGATCTTGATATCGTTAGAACATCATCACTCAAGTCTACTTGCTGTGCAGCGCTATGACCTTGCCCCTCAATCTGGTTTTCCCCATTTTAAGTAATCCAAATCCATAGCAAGTGAAATAAAAAGACTAGGGGCCACATGTATGAAAACTGTCTAGGTCTAAAATTCCCTTTGTTACCCATAGCAGCCAATCAGAGCGCCCCTTTCATTTTCCCATTGAACTATATGAAATGAACTGGGAGCTCTGATTGGTTGCTATGGGCAACAAAGTGATTTTTAGACTTAGACAGTTTTTATACATGTGGCCCTAGGTGTCTTCCCAATCGCTGTCATTACCCATACTTGCAGGCGTCTCACCATTTCAATAGCATTTTAAAATCCAATAACGTCTCCATCCCTACCAGGTTTGAAAGTCACTGTAGATTAAACACTTCGACCAGATGGATGATATCTAATATATATATACACACACACACACACACAGTCATACATATGAAAAAGTTTGGGCACCCCTATTAATCTTGATCATTTTTAGTTCTAAATTTTTGGGTGTTTGCAACAGCCATTTCAATTTGATATATCTAATAACTGATGGGCACAGTAATATTTCCGGATTGAAATGAGGTTTATTGTACTAACACAAAATGTGCAATATGCATTAAACCAAATTTTGACTGGTGCAAAAATTTGGGTACCCTTATCATTTTATTGATTTGAATACTCCTAACTACTTTTTCCTGACTTTCAGAAGCACAACATTGGTTTTGTAACCTCACTGAGCTTTGAACTTCATAGCCAGATGTATCCAATGATGAGAAAAGGTATTTAAGGTGGCCAATTGCAAGTTGTTCTCCTATTTGAATCTCCTGTGAAGAGTGGCATCATGGGCTCCTCAAAACAACTCTCAAATGATCTGAAAACAAAGATTGTTCAACATAGTTGTTCAGGGGAAGGATACAAAAAGTTGTCTCAGAGATTTAACCTGTCAGTTTCCACTGTGAGGAACATAGTAAGGAAATGGAAGACCACAGGGACAGTTCTTGTTAAGCCCAGAAGTGGCAGGCCAAGAAAAATATCAGAAAGGCAGAGAAGAAGAAGAATGGTGAGAACAGTCAAGGACAATCCACAGACCACCTCCAAAGAGCTGCAGCATCATCTTGCTGCAGATGGTGTCACTGTGCATCGGTCAACAATACAGCACACTTTGCACAAGGAGAAGCTGTATGGGAGAGTGATGCGAAAGAAGCCGTTTCTGAAAGCACGCCACAAACAGAGTCGTCTGAGGTATGCAAAAGCACATTTGGACAAGCCAGCATCATTTTGGAAGAAGGTCCTGTGGACTGATGAAACAAAGATCGAGTTGTTTTCCATCATGCTTTGGGGCTGTGTGGCCAATGCCGGCACCGGGTATCTTGTTAAAGTTGAGGGTCGCATGGATTCAACTCAGTATCAGCAGATTCTTCAGAATAATGTACAAGAATCAGTGATGAATTTGAAGTTACGCCGGGATGGATATTTCAGCAAGACAATGATCCCAAACACAGCTCCAAATCTACTCCGGCATTCATGCAGAGGAACAATTACAATGTTCTGGAATGGCCATCCCAGTCCCCAGACCTGAATAGCATTGAACATCTGTAGGATACTTTGAAGCGGGCTGTCCATGCTCGGCGACCATCAAACTTAACTGAACTTGAATTGTTTTGTAAAGAGGAATGGTCAAAAATACCTTCATCCAGGAACTGATTAAAAGCTACAGGAAGCGACTAGAGGCTGTTATTTTTGCAAAAGGAGGATCTACTAAATATTAATGTCAATTTTCTGTTGGGGTGCCCATACTTTTGCAACGGTCAAATTCTGGTTTAATGCATATTGCACATTTTGTGTTAGTACAATAAACCTCATTTCAATCCGGAAATATTACTGTGTCCATCAGTTATTAGATATATCAAATTGAAATGGCTGTTGCAAACACCCAAATATTTAGAACTAAAAATGATTAAGATTAATAGGGGTGCCCAAACTTTTTCATATGACTGTAACACACACACACACACACTATATATTTGAATCCCTAATAGGACGACCTTCATCGACTCGTACATGGCAACGCTATCTCAACAAAACAATCACGATGGATACTAATTCGGAAAAGAGCCTCTCAGACATCGGTAAGCACGATATATAAAGAAAACAAATTTAAAATATTAATGACGTGGTATACGCCCACCTTCTTGCATAAACTCAACCCATCAATCCCAGGCGTTTGTTGGCGATGTTTAGCTCAGGGAGGTAACTTTTTTTTATATTTTTTGGGAATGCCCTAAGATACAGCAATTTTGGTTAATGGTTACAAAACTGATTTCTGATATAACAGGGCTTAACCTTCCTATGGATCCTCTCTGTTTGTTAATCAATGTTTGGTCTTCCCCAATCACAAAACTATTGGGTAAAATGATTCTATATTTCATACTTTTGGAAGCCTCCTTTTGTCCTGGATGTATCAGATTTGTATAGGAAGCTTGGAGAGATGAGAATCATGGAATACCTTACAGCTTCCATTAATACAAAAATTGGGTGGTTTTTAATTCAGTCTGGTCCATATGGGACACTTTGAGCACTACTGATATGCAAGTTCCTTAATGAACAATACTCTCAATAATTTGTACATTCTGATACTCAACTCATTCTCTACCCTTTCCATTCCTCCCTGTTTTTTGTTCCCGCTTGTGTGTTGTCCTGTGTTTTTGGTTCTAATTTCTTAATGTACATGATTAGAAATGTCTAAGGTGCAAATTATCTACTTCAGCGTACAATTTACTTATTATCTTTAACTGCAAGGTATGTATCATTATATGTTTTTTCTAACATTTTATGATGTTATAACCGTAAAGGGCCGTTCACACGGCTTATTTCGGGCACAGATTCCAGCCATATTGCGCGCCGTACTGGAATGCGCTGCAATACGGCTGGAATCCGTGCCAGCCATTACGGTAATCCACAGTTCTCCTAGAGAACTATGGATTGCGTCTCTCCGTATTCGCAGAGCGGGGAGAAAGTGACATGTCAATTATCCCGGCGGGATACGCGCCGTGGATAATGAAAGTCTACGGGGCCGGCGAGCAGCGCCCCGCCCCGTACTCAAGCTGTAATTGCGGGCGAAATACGTCCCGCAATTACGCTTGAATAAGCCGTGTGTACCCCGCCTAAAATTCAATAAAAATATAGAAGAAAAAAAAAAAAAAAAAAAAAAAAGGACTGTGAAGCCAGTTGACATAGAAGTTTGCTAATGAATCCTAACTTTAGACTTCATATTATTGTTAAACGTGTACTTCTATTTGCTTGGCCATTAAAATGTCAGTTTGGTAATATTTCACTAAGACAGAAATCAATCTATTTACTATAGCAAACCCACTTAAAAAAGGGAAGACAAGATTTTTTTTCCCCCCAAATTAAAACCAGATACGGATTAATTTTCTTTTCTTCTTGCTGCTGTTTTTATTTTCTGATTGTAGATTTTTTTAAATTCTGTTTTCTGTATCGGACTATGGAGGCAACCAGCTTGCCTGAGTTTCTTCTAACAACGTTGAGAAGAGAGAGATGCTTGACAGCAGTTTAATGGAGATAGGAGCCTGTGAACAGTATGAGACCCTTTGACTTCTATAGGAGTTTTCTAGGCATGCTCTGTGACCTGGAAAGAAAGTGTACAGGGAAGGAGGATGAGCCGCGACTATCTCCTGTTGTTGCTGGTGGATCCCACGTCATCGATACACATTGGTTTTACCTGTCAATGTAATCCTGCCTGTACAGATGAGGTAACTGCTGAAAAGTTCTTTACAGAACAGGAAGTGTCAGACTATTATTAGGCCTAGTGGAAAATTTTAAAACTGCAGGATTTCAGATTTTTTTTTTTAAGTTTAAAAAATAACCAGAAATTCTTATGAAACATGTTTAACATCAAAAGATTTGAACAATATTTCATTATCCAATAATAGATTCCTATTAAAGTAATCACATCCAATAGTCTCCTTTCTTTGTCATATCTTTTTCTTGATTTCGTCTCTGTACTTCCTACTGATATTATAAAAAAAAAAACTCCATATTATTAATTGATGTAACCAAAATTTGCTGAAGAGCAGCCCCAGTACTCCGCCACCAATAACATTGCATTTATTTCTCCCATGATTGCCTGCAGCTTCAGGTGAATAATAGACGCTACATCAATGGGAGACATGGGGACCAGAAGAGCTGTATTGGCAGTGGTTTCAGGGGCAAGTTTAATATTTTTTCTCTCCTTCTCCCTTTTTGTAGCTATTTTTTCTAAGATCGGATGACCTCAAACATTTATTAAGCTAGTGAAATAAGAATGACAATTGTTTGGCTGTTAATCACACTACATTGTGCACACTCCCAGCTACTTATGAGACTGTCTTGCAAGCTGTTTTGCATCTTAAAATGGCCATGAGTGAAAATGTGATTTTCAGTTACCGATCTAGTCAACCAACTCAACTGAAAACCACTGTTGGAGATTAATTTTGTATTTTCGGTTCCTCAAACTTACAGTACGGAAAATATTTGAATCTACCTACTAGAAGCTTTCACTTATATTAGGACTTTGATGCAACCCTTCTCAACTTCTAATCTAAGTGCAGGTTGTGATATCAAGCAACCAGGAAGGTTCATTTGTGATAATATAAATAATATACTTTCAGGGGCTCATTTAGGTTGCAAGCAATATTTTTGTTCTTAAATATAGGCTACGTATACAAAACTATATACATAGGATAATGCCTATTGATTTTTAACAGCAGATTTAGAAAGCATCTATACTCTGGACAGTCCTTGTCTGTATCCAATGTATACATATAGACTCATGTAATCTCATTGATTACCTTTTGCTTCACCCCTACTTTCACATTCATTATTAGCTCTTATGGGAAGGTCGTCAGACACTATTTAGTCTCTGACTTTGTACCAATACCCTCAGCATTTTGAGGCGCTGAAGAATATGCTGGTGCTACATTAAGATTATTACGTTATTTAATAAAATTGTTCCATCTTCATACGAGTTACATTTACTAAGTAACAGAAAAAGGCAATGCACTGGCAAAAAGCAAGGCCTTTACAAAAGGTGCAGGGGTTGAACTTATCACCAAGGGTATGTTCACACGGCTTATTTCGGCACGTATAATATGCGCCACAATACGCTGGGTGTTTTGGAGACACATGCTGACCAGCACGTAATTCCAAAGCATCGGGAGGGAGGGAGAGGGGGGGGGGGGGGGGTTTGCAAGGAGGGCATCTGCGTGCCGGACCCATATGCCGCTAACAATTGATAAGTCTGAGAGCTATGAATTACCATAATTGCGGCATGTGAACATACCATGAAAAAAAAAAAAAAAAAAGCTCCAAGCATTGCAACGGCAAATACTCTGTGTTAGGCATTTAAGCAATCTAATCTGACATACCGTATACATCATCTGTCATGACGGTAGGACTGTTTCCAAGCGATGGTTTCAGAGATGAAAAATCAAATGTCTGCGACATCTGAGAGGCTGTAAAAGAAATCAAGTTTTTCTATAAGAACCCCACAGATGCACATATTTACTTTTAGTACAAAATATGGAAACCAACAGAGCAAAAGTGATTGGCAAGACATAAAAGGCGGATAGCTAAATAAAACTGCAATTTAAAACAAGTTCTGAAGATACCAAAAAGTCATGTTTTGAAAATATTTTTAGAACAGATGCATGCATAAAAGGGTATTTTCCCATAAACAAACAAAAAATGTAAAAAGCCCTTGACCGGGTCTATCCAATAAACATCTGTTTTACCACCTACAATTTTCATAAAAAAAGGCAGCAGGAACTGATCTTACCTGCTGCATCCATTTGTTCTAAGTACTGTTCAGCATACTGCACACAAATATACATTTTATGTTCATCCCCGATTATACAGCATTACAAGGAAGATGAGGCTATAGAAATAAATAACCAAAATGTGCCAATAATTGACAGCAGAAAGAGAAAATTGTTTTGAGAGTTAGTGTACCCAATAACATCAATAGGAAAAAAAAAAATACGATTATAAAGGGATACGGTCATCCGAGAGTATTTTTGTTAAAACTAATTTTCCTGGAAATGTTTTTTTTAGAAACATATTTGTTTTTATTTCAGCAGTCCAATGCAATATACCTAAATGGCCAGGCAGTCTACCCTCACCTTGCTTTAGAGGCTACTTATCTGTATTTAGTCTCATTACAAACAGTAGGTAATGACAATGATCGCTCTATTGTTTAAGAGCGAGCATTGCAATTTTGTTTTATACCTGTAGGAGATAAGTTTTCCCTTTTAGTCTTCATCTCTTGTATCCGCTTTTCCATGGCATTGCATCGATCCGCAACCACTGCTTTTGGGCTATACAATAATGTCCCATCATCTTCAAATGATAAATCTGTAAGAGAAAAAAAAAAGTGACTCTAAGACAAGTCAGAATAAAACAGATATTACTGTACATGCTAATCAAGTAAAATAAAAGATTACTTAAATCAAAATCACTTAATTTTTTTTTCATGCCGATTTTCTGAAATGTAAGATTATTGTGCAGCTTGGTATTGAAAATGGGTATCAAATTATTGCGGTATTCTTAACACATGGATTAGCTTTAAACATGTCGGCAAAGGTAAATAAAGGCCATAAGCAAATATATTGCTGTGCTGATTTTGCTTCCTTTCAGAGCTAGAGCAGTTCTTATCTCCTGCTTGTGTAGTCTAGTTCTTAGCAGGATGGTGATGTCACTCCCTGCTGTGTCTCATTAGCAGCCCAGGAGCTTATTTAAGTTTCTTACTGACAAGCTGACCCTTTAGAGCTCTGTAACCTTCTGCCTTGCCATTTAAACCTTTTTATTAGCAGTGTTCCTCTAACCGGATCAGCTAGGAATGGCTGAGCTGATATGTCAATCACCCCATGTACAACTGTCATCAGCCGGAAAAGCAGGCTCTGTGAAACAGCATGGCGAGAAGATCCCTTTAATGCTCCTTTGCTAATAGAAGATCTGCACAGAGACATGAATATTATATTTCACCAGTGCGTTGTTCTGTCAGGACATAGTAGTACAGGCAGGTAGCGCGCTGCACAGACAAAAACCAGACATAAATAACAGCCTCACATCCAAACATAAAAATACCCAAAACTAGCATAAAACCACCAAACACTGTAAAATGTTAGTGGTTTGGCCATGTGGCATACAAACTTCCCTGGTAAATACATCCTTAGAATACTACGTGCATACAATAGCACAAAGTAAATTTAAAGGGGTTTTCTGAGATTCTTCTTTTTTCCTTGACATCACATGCTCCACTTTAAATTTGCTCCCCCAACATATTACATGCCATTAATATCAGGTACCGCACATGAGGAAGGGCTAGTTTTTTGTACCAATGAGCATGTGACGCTATAGCTCCCACACGTTCTGTAAGCAGCAACATATGACTGATGATACTCCATACATCTTGGTAGTGAGTTTAATACAGAACAGGGCTTTATTTTGGTGACCCTGAAATAACAAGCGTTTAGAATACTACTGCAACTACTGACACACACTGCTCCAGGAAGCAAAAGAACAAACCCATTTTCCTCCACTCATTCGTGGTAAGAGTTGCAAGACTGGAGAACATGGATCCGACAGATACCCTCGTGGGACCATAAAGTTCTATAGGGCACACACAGTGCCAATTGGACTATGTTATCCCCATTTACCAAATGGATACAGTTTCTGTATCAAACACAAAAGCGTGGTAGACCCTGTTCTCACGGTCCTTCCTATAAGCCTCTTCAATGTAACCACAAAATAGTATTTGTCAGGGATAGTCTGCACTTACGGATAACGTCACATACAACTCACCAACAGATGATTTTTGGACATCAAGCTTCTTACACATTTTATCAAATTTCCGTGCGAGTCGTTTGTCATTTTCTGGTGTTCTTTCAACAAAGTCCTTGGGCTGCATACATTTCCTCTGAAAGTGTGTAATTGGGGACTGTCATTTCAAGCAACTTTGCGTACATCAATAGTACAAGTGAAGATAAACTTTGCAATATATCTTACAGAAAAATGCCTTTCTAGACTTTCCCCTCCTCCCTTATGTACTGATAATTAATTCTCAATTTCTTTGCTAAAATCCAGCTTTAGAAGGCCAGAGACAAAAGACATTTTCAGCTTTACTGAGAGATTAGGTTACATCTGCTGCCAACAGAAGTCACTTTCTAGCAGTAGATTTTGCCCGTTTTATACACAGAATCAGACTTTTATTCAGCTTCAAAGACGAGACAGCTGAGAGATTTCAAATCTATAGCAAAAAAAAAAAAGTCATGCACAGATTCCCATTAAAGACAACGGGATCAAGATCTCACATGGTTTTTAAATGAATGATGTATCAGAAACCACGTGGGGAAAAAAAAAAAAAAAAACAGTTTGTGAACATATCTGTGTATTAAAACCACCAGGCCAAGTATCCATTAAAAAGTATAGTATACAGTCATGGCCAAAAGTTTTGAGAATGATACAAATGTTAATTTTTACAAAGTCTACTGCATCAGGTTTTATAATGGCAATTTGCATATACTCCAGAATGTTATAAAGAGTGATCAGCTTAACAGCAAGTAATTGCAAAGTCAATAGTTGCCTAGAAAATGAACTTTTTCCCCAAAAACACATTTCCACTTCATTGCAAGGCCTACCTTAAAAGGACCAGCTAACATCGTTTCAGTGATTGATCCATTAACACAGGTGTGGCTGTTGATGAGGGCAGGGCTGGAGATCAATCTGTCATGATTAAGTAAGAATCACACCACTGGACACTTTAAAAGGAGGCTGGTGCTTGGCATCATTGTTTCTCTTCTGTTAACCATGGTTATCTCTAAAGAAACACGTGCAGTCATCATTGCACTGCACAAAACTAGCCTAACAGGGAAGAGTATCGCAGCTAGAAAGATTGCACATCAGTCAAAAAATCTATCGCATCATCAAGGAATTCAAGGAGAGAGGTTCCATTGTTGCCAAAAAGGCTCCAGGGCGCCCAAGAAAGACCAGCAAGCGCCAGGACCGTCTCTTAAAAGTGTTTCAGCTTCGGAATTGGGCTAACAGCAGTGCAGAGCTTGCTCAGGAATGGCAGCAGGCAGGTGTGAGTGCATCTGCACGCACTGTGAGGCGGAGACTCATGGAGCAAGGCCTGGTGTCAAGGAGGGCAGCAAAGAAGCCACTTCTCTCCAGAAAAAAACATCAGGGACAGACTGATATTCTGCCAAAGGTACAGGGAGTGGACTGCTGAGGACTGGGGTAAAGTCCTTTTCTTTGATGAATCCCCTTTCCGAATGTTTGGAACATCTGGAAAACAGCTTGTTTGGAGAAGACAAGGTGAGCGATACCACTAGTTTGTCTCATGCCAACTGTAAAGCATCCAGAAACCATTCATGTGTGGGGTTGCTTCTCAGCCAAGGGAATCGGCTCTCTAACAGTCTTGCCTAAAAACACATCCATGAATAAAGAATGGTACCAGAATGTCCTCCAAGAGCAACTTCTCCCAACCGTCCAAGAGCAGTTTGGTGATCAAACAATTTCCTTTTCCAGCATGAGGAGCACCATGCCATAAAGCAAAGGTGATAACTAAATGGCTCAGGGAACAAAACATAGAGATTTTGGGTCCATGGCCTGGAAACTCCCCAGATCTTAATCCCATTGAGAACTTGTGGTCAATCATCAAGAGACGGGTGGACAAACAAAATCCAACAAATTGTGACAAAATGCAAGCATTGATTGTGCAAGAATGGACTGCTATCAGTCAGGATTCGGACAAGAATTGAGAGCATGCCCGGGAGAATTGCAGAGGTCCTGAAGAAGAAGGGTCAACACTGCAAATATTGACTTGCTGCATTAACTCATTCTAACTGTCAATAAAAGCTTTTGTTAATCATAATATGATTGCACTTGTATTTCTGTAAGTGATAAAAACATCTGACAAACACACATAAAAACCAGAGGGCAACAGATCATGTGAAAATATAGTATTTGTGTCATTCTCAAAACTTTTGGCCATGACTGTACAGCATTCAATAAAAGTGGGCAAAAGTAGACTACATGGCCAAAAGTCAAGTCGGTAAATGTAAAATGGAACAAAAACTTGTAATTTAACAAACCCACAGAATAAAAGTTACCATGTTATTTCCACTGCACAATAAATAATGGTGCAATTGTGTTTTGTGCTTTTTTCTTTCTCCTAAGGGCATGTTCACACGGCGTCTTTGGACAAGGTTTTAAACAAGGTTTTCAGAGCGTTTCCTCGCTCAAAACCTCACCTGAAACACACTTCTTCAGACAAGGTTTTTGAAGAGGCTTTGATCAGGTTTTCACACTTACAAATGAAGAGCCAGGATAAAAAGCGCGGCGAAACCACGCCGAAAACCGCACTTCAAGAATTGACATGACACTTTTTTCATTGCTTCCAAAGAAGCGAGTAAAAACCTTGTGTGTGAACTACAATGAGGTTCAATCAATTAAATGAACTGGGGGCTTTTTGGAAGCGTTTTGGACGAAGTTTTGGGCGAGGAAAGGCTCCGAAAACCTCATCCAAAAAAGCCGTGTGAACATGCCCTAATTTTTTAAAGCTTTTCAAATAGACAGATAAAGATAAAATGGTCTGTGGCAGAAAAGGGTTAAATGCAATAGGGCCTCTTTTGTGGGTAAAGGGTCGTTCACACAGCTTATTTTGGGCACGGATTCCAGCCGTATTGCGCGCCGTACTGCGCTGCAATACGGCTGGAATCCGTGCCAGCCATTACGGTAATCCACAGTTCTCATAGAGAACTGTGGATTCCGTCTCTCACACCCGCTCGGCGAATCCGCCGGGCGGGGAGAAATTGACATGCTCACTATCCCGGCGGAATACGGGCCATGAATAATGGAAGTCTATGGGGCCGGCGGGCAACGCCCCCGCCCCTTATGCAAGCCGTAGTGCGGGCGGGATCCGTCCCACACTTCCGGCTGTAATAAGCCGTGTGAACCAGCCCTATCACTGTTTCGTGAACACATCCTGCCCAGCTTCCCACAGCCAGAAGTTATGCCATCATGTACTACAGATGGCTGTACACATCAAGTAGGTCTTCTGAGCAGAGGAAGAGACGTTTAAAAAAAAAAAGAAAAAAAAAAAAGCTTGTTTTCCTTACCTTCTTCTTCGTAAGCAGAGGTAAGCCATTATTTGTATTTATTGCAGGGTGTACGGATTCTTCTACATGTATACCGGTCTCTCTACATCTGTAAAACATATAGGTGTTCACTCAGACAAAAAATAAAATAAAAATCATACAGAAAACAAAGTCATGTGAAAAGTACTTCCAGATGTACCAATATTTCATCCGACACCATAAACTAGCAACTTTATTCATTGTTCTGGAGCCAAAAACTAAAGCAAAAGTGATAAGGGAATCACCCGCATAAAAACAGAAATGATTTCAATAAATTGTCAGCTAGCCAATTTGGCTGGCCTAGAATCTTCCTAAAAAGAACTGCGGTCCCTTGGAATTGCAGCAGGTAGTGGTGGTTAGACTACAACCATAAGATGGCATGCATCTGCCTCTCTCTCAAAAGCTTGTTCACAGACACACGGCTAGTATGAAGAATCCACTATGATGCACTGGGAAAGTTAGGGCAGAATGGTGGCTAAGTGGTTAGCACTGTTGTCCTGCAGCGCGGGAGTCTGGGTTCATAGCCCACTAATGACAACATCTGCACTGATACCCGTATTTGAGTGTGTTTCCTACAGGTAAATTGTTACTATAGGGACTCGCAAGACATGAGGACCATTGACGGTGGTTGCGAGCTTGTGTACTGGGGCACCTGTACCAACTAATTCCTCATATTTAACATTTTTCCAGTAGGTCATATTTTTTTATCTGCCCAACAGTGCTGGGGAGCAGAGTGTGCTTGTGTTTTGTGCTGGACACTTAGAAAATGCTGGGCAGCCTGCCTAGTCTAACAGTAGGGGCGTCACTAATAGGCTGTAAGCCAGCATGGTGCACCACACATCTATATTAATGGCACCCTTTTGTATCGCCTTATTTATATGCAACTGTAGTACCAGCAACCACCCCCTCATGCAGTGAGAATATGTGAGTGGTTGTTTTATTTGTGTTTTTGCATTTGTGCAATCTCCCCATGCATTATACTGTGGCTTTTCTGCATGCTGGTGTGTACAGATATAAACTACTTACCAACATTTGACGTACCCATACCTCAAGGTTGGGTAGGGGTTCCCGCAAATTGACGTATGGGTACGTCATGGCAATCTTGCGGGCTCACAAGCGGAGCGCGCAAGATCGCGGCATGGAACCAGCGGTATAGTACCGCTGACATCAGGCCGCATCCCCCACGGCCGGAGTGAGCTCCGGCTGCAGGGGATTAGCTCCTCGATGTCGCAACATTGTGGTCATGATATCGCAGCTGCGGGCGGCAGGAGTGAGCTCCTGCTGCCCAAGATCCAGCGCAGTAACGGCGCTCTGCGCCGCTACTGGTCTCCCTAACAGACAGCCCGGACGCTGAATGACAGCATCCGGGTTGTCTGGTGACGTCCCGATGCCCACAATGCATTGTGGGCAGCGTGACTGACAGTTGCCATGGAGACCAGTACACAGCTATAAGCTGTGTGCTGATCTCCTATTGTATGAACGATCTGAAGATCGTTCACACAATTCCCCTTTGGAGAAAAGTGAAATAAGTGTGTATAAGTTAAAAAAAAAAGTGTAAAAAAGTAAAACACAAAAAATAAAATAAAAACACCGCCCTTTTCCCCTTTACAAACGGCAATTGCCCGCAAAAAAGATAAAAATAAATAAAATACCCATATTTGGTATCGCCGTGTGCGTAACGACCTGACCTTTAAATATGTCACATTAATTAATCTGTACGGTGAACGCCGTAAAAAAAACCCCCAAAAAACAGTCACAGAATTGCAATTTTTTTTAATCCCGCAGCACATAAAATGTAGTAAAAAAGTCATTAAAAACTCATATCAACATCAAAGTGATGCCAATTAAAACGTCTCAGAAGATAGCGATGCATATTGTTTTACACAACAACACTATTGTTTAAAAAAAATTGTGCTTCCACATAAAAAAACAAAACAAAACATAAATTGTGTATCACCGTAATCGTATCGACTCACAGAGTAAAACTAAGGTGTCACATATACTGCACGTGGAGCGCTGTTAAAAAATAAAAAGCACTACTAGGATTGTAGTATTATCTTCACCCTGCCTTCCAAAAAAGCAGATTTAAATGCGATCATAAAGTCTTGTCCCCCCAAAAAATGATACCAATAAAAAAGTCAACTCATCCCGCAAAAAAAGTCCCTATACAGCTCCATAAACAGAAAAATAAAAAAGCTAGGCTCTCAGACTATGGCGATGCAAAAACATGTTTTCCTTTTCAAATAAGTGTTTTTATTGTGTAAAAGCAGTAAAACATAAAAAAAAAAAATACAAATTTGGTATCACTGTAATCGTATCAGCCTGCTGAGTAAAACTAGCATGTCATTTATACCGCGCAGTGACCGCGGTAAAAAATAAACACTACCATGATTGCTGTATTTTGTACAAAATGCCTCACAAAAACCTTAATAAAAAGTGATCAAAGCATCACATGCACCCCATAATGATACTAAAAAAAAACATCAACTCATCTCATAAAAAACAAGCCCACAATCAGCTCCGTATACAAAAAATTAAAAACGCTATGGCTGTCAGAATAGGACAACATAAAAACACAACTTTTTATAAACTCACTTCTATTGTGTAAAAGTAGTAATAAAACAAAAAAAACTATATAAATTTTATATCATTGTAATTGTAATGACCCCCATTGTAAAGTTATCCCATCATTTATCCCGTATGGCGTATACTGTAAAAATGAAGACAAAAAACAAAGGTGGAACTTCGTCCCCCCGCCCCATTTTCATGGCCCAATGCAAAAAAAAAAAAAAAACTATCGAACACCTGTGCACCCAGAAAGCAAAATACCCCCTTAGATGAGATCCCTGTGGGGTGTTGACTCCAAAATGGGGCATCTTCTGGAAGGTTTCACATGTTCTAGTACTTTGGGGGCTTTGCAGATGAGACATGGCCCCAACAATATCTGTGCGCCAAAAGCCAAAAAACACTCCCTCCCTTGTACACCCTGCCATGCGCCCAAACAGCAGTTTACACCCACATGTAGAGCATTGCCGAACTTGGAAGAAATTGCGTAACACAATCTGAGTTGCTTTTTTTCCAGGATTCCATGTAAAAATTAAACATTTTCAGCTAAAATTGCAGATTGGAATTTTTTTTTTTTTTTCAGAGTCGAATGCTAAAAAAATTGGTGAAACACCTATGGGGTCGATATACTCACTGCAGCTCTGGATATATTCCGTAAGGGGTGTAGTTTCCAATATGGGGTCTTTTTAGGGGAGTTTATTAGGTTTTGGAACCTTAGGGTGTCCGCAAACCTGAAATGGCGCCTAAATAAAATGGTAATGAAAATGAGACCCGAGTCTGGTAGGGCCTCCTCCTATTCTTGGGCTTGTGGTTGAGCCAAATAGCGCAACAGGGCCACATATGGGATATCTCTGAAAACATCAGAATCTGAGGAATCGATATTAAGCTGCATTTCCATGGTCACATCTACTGTGTTACAGTGAATAATGGATAAAAATTGAAAATCTGCAAAAGTGAAATTTTGAAATTTCACCTCCACTTTGCTTTAATTTCTGTGAAATATCTAAAGCAGCATTTCTCAACTCCAGTCCTCAAGACCCACCAACAGGTCATGTTTTCAGGATCTCCCACTGAATGCACTGACAATAATAATAATAATAATAATAATCTTTATTTATATAGCGCCAACATATTCCGCAGCACTTTACAAATTCAAGGGTAAACGTAGATATCACAAATTAAAAGTACTTACAGATGAGACACAAGGTGTGAGGGCCCTGCTCGTGAGAGCTTACAATCTATTAGGGTGTATGGGTGAGACGAAGGGTGAGAAGTGCCAAGTTTACAATGGTCCGGCCATGTTTCATAAATAGGGAGTGGTTTACATGAAAAATGGATGAACCGGCCACCCAGACAGTACATCTATATACAGATAAGTGCCTGTGAGTGCCCTAGTGTAGGGAGTGACAGATGTGTGTGATAGCAGTTAGACAATAATGATATCACCTGTGCAGCATAATTATATCACCGGTGCAATACTGAGGAAAGCCTGAAAAAGTGACCTGTTGGTGGGTCTTGAGGACTGGAGTTGAGAAACACTGATCTAAAGGGTCAACAAACTTCTTAAATGCTTTTTTAAATACTTTAAGGGGTGTAGTTTCTTAGATGGGGTACCTAACATACAGGCCCCTCAAAGCTACGTCAGGACTGTTCTGGTCCCTAAAAAAAAAATCTATTTTGCAAATTTTCTTGAAAATGTGAAAAATTACTACTATATTTCTAAGCCCCTTAATGTGGTACAAAAAAATCATTTAAAAATGATGCCAACCTACAGTAGACATATGGTAGATGCTAGTTATAAACTATTTTGAGTGGAATAACTGTCTTACACGCAGAAATTTTAGAATTTTTGCAAGTTTTCATGATATTTTTATGTTTTTCAGAAATAAAAAAAGGACTTTTTGGACCAAAATGTATTACTGACTTAAAGCATAATGTGTCACGAGAAAACAATCTCTGAATCACTTTGATAGGTAAAAGTGTCAAAAAGTTATTTTCACATAAAGTGACACATGCCAGATTTTAAAACCAGGGCTCTGTCAGGAAGGCCAAAACTGGCTCCGGTGGTAAGGGGTTAAGTTAATGTGCAGGTTTTTTTTTTATCATCTAAGGCCATGTTCACACGGCTTAAAATGGGCCGTATTCCGGTCCGTAATTACGCGCCGAAGTGCCCAGTCATTACGGCAATCCACAGTTTTCATAGAGAACTATGGATTACGTCTCCTCTCCCTGCCCGGCGAATCCGCCGGGCGTGGAGATAATTGACATGTGAATTACCAGGTAATGCAAGTCTATGGGCCGGCAAGGGCCGGCCCCCCGCTCACTCCCTGCCCCCGTCCACACGGCGTAATTGCGGGGCGTAAATACGTCCCGCAGTTAAGCCGTGTGAACATAGCCTAATTGTTCCCCTAGTAGTGGGCTGTGTGAGCTGCTGCTCAGCAATTAGCTGCACCTTTTTGTTTTTGCCAGGTAGCATATGGGCCAGAGTTGCCCGCTACTGGGTTCAGTCTAGTTTAGCCATTGAGCTGTGAAGATGGCCCAAAAAATTGTAGTGTTTTTTTCTCCCGGTACTCCGGTTTTTCCTACACGTCAAAAACAGAAATGTGTTACTTAGAATTCAGACTGTGAACAATAGAGACAGGGACCAACGTGAAAAATGACAATTTCTGTACAGCGCTGTGGAAAATAACAGTGCTATAGAAAAAGAAATATATGTTGCAGACCCTTACATTACAATAGACTATATTCACAAAGCTTGAAACTGGGACATTTAACAGGTTGTGAAAATTGTGCACCTGTGATTCACATTTTGATAGGATGTAATATCTTCATCCGACTACACATGAAGAAAAAAGTGCAGAAGACAGCCACAATATGCAAGCGCACACTAAACTGCTTTTGTTTCTTTTATTCAGAAGAGAATTACGGCTCATTATTAGTGTTAGGTCACTGCCAACCAACTTCTCAGCTTACTGGATCCCCATGAGGCTGGAGAAGATAGGCAAGCACAGTATATACAGTGGGCCTCACTTATCAAAGCTGTCCACCAGCAAGACTGTCCGTGTTGCCCATAGCAACCAATCACAGCTCCGCTTTCATTTCTCATTCTGCAAAATGAAAGCGGAGCTCTGATTGGTTGCTATGGGCAACAAAGAATCTTACTGCTAAATAGATTTAATAAATTAGGGCCAGTATTAATTATGCATTGTATTTTATGCCCATTATTCTGCATTACCCACTTGCCTCACTTTTATCGACTAAAACTGGTTATGCAAAAAGATCGATTTTTTTAGTTCCAACTTATTAGTATTTTAAAAACAATACTTACTTCTCCACCCAAAGGACAGACACCAGTTTGACTTT
Source organism: Phyllomedusa bahiana (assembly GCA_025379985.1). NCBI lineage: Eukaryota > Metazoa > Chordata > Amphibia > Anura > Hylidae > Phyllomedusa > Phyllomedusa bahiana. Next base: position 259,640 of record JAODAL010000338.1, read on the forward strand.
ACTCTTGACTGCTTTGTCCCATGTACTTTGACTGCCATCTTTAAAAATTACATGTGTAACTTGCTTATTGAATGTTTTGGAAACCTACAGATACAAAGCACCAGGATTCATTAGTGAACAAAAATTATAGATACACAGGTCCCTCAACATACAATATTAATTGGTTCTAGAAAAAATATTGTATGTTGAAAAATTGGTGACTACTTTTAAGGCCAAAAATGTGACCACCTAACAAGATGCACAATGAGGACTAAAGAAAGGCAGGTAAATAACTAATGCAATGCAGCAATAGCCGTGTCAGGAGACTTTATACAGGAAAATTTCAACATGCCTCTTGAAATTTGACGAGGAACAGTCATTCTTACATCTATACCTTTGATCGCACAACTATATTTGTACAACTTTTTGAACAGTTAAATGTTCTTTTTCAAATATATATATATATATATATATATAAAGAGCATACACAACACACGACACACAGCACAAACATACAAATATAGATAAAATTCATAACAAAATGTAAATGGAGCTTGTATCACATTGAGTTTTTCACTCCGGTAGTTACAGACGCTAACAACAAATATTCCACAAGGGACCCAAGACGATCTGACAGTTAGCAGTGACTTTATCACTGCTCGCTATGAAAGACCCTAGTTCGGCTTTCAGATAAGAGATCACCGCGCGATGTTTTCCGACGGCGCAGGTCTCGGGTCCGTCTTGAAATGACATTGCATTCTTGTTTCAAGACGGACCACGAGCTGCGCCATGGTAAACCCGACATGCGGTGTATCTCATGTGAACGTGGACGCCTGCTCCTATCCTCACATAACAGCGACCGATCACTGACTTAAGACTTCTCACTTGCGAACTTTAGAATCCGTCTTTGGGGTCCGGCGCTCTGTCGGATCCCCAAGAGAACAGGATCGACAAAGGACGCTTGTAACACTGGGAGTGGGAAAACACATTGAACAAAGCCACTTTAATAACAATGCGCCAATAATACAAGTCCTTCCATTTAACAGTCATAAAAAGCTGCTGGAATCCGGAAATCACTTTCTAGTTGAGGACAGAAGCTTCTTTGGTTCATCTATTTTAATACACACCCATCTACCAAGCCAATCAAGAAAGGAAAATCGGGGCCCTCACCATACTTCCAAGTGACCCGCCTCATTCCAGGACATAGAAAGACAGGAATACAGAACATGTAGTACCCACACTGTACTTGGAGAGCCTACTAAACCACAATAGATCAGCTTGAGCATGTATCTACTCACGATAGTATGGAGGGTCTTACACGTAAAATATGTACATGACTAATTGTCTGGATAGCGCATATGGCGCAAAATTGAATACATAACAATATATTTCATCAAACAATTGTGTTTTCCTGGACTATGTATAGGGGCCACTGAGCGTGCAAGTCACCAATAATTCATCTTGAGGAAACAAAGTAACTTTTGAAGTCCGGGTGTCACACGCTAATTCAGAGTCTGGAATTTGGTTGAGCCGGATTTTGCGCTCGCAAATCCGGCTCAATAAGGGCGGACGGCCCGCTCCCGGCCACCATGACTGTCATTTATCTACGCGTGTACGCGTCGTAAATAAAGTTGCATGTCAACTTCTCTCCAACCCCCGCGGCGGATATCGCCTGAGCTGGGCGAGGACGACGCGAATTCCACTGTCTCTAAGAGAGAATCAGAGGATTACCTCTATTAAATACTCCGCGGATTGCGCCGTTACTGCAGCGGCAAATCCGTACGCGCAGTATACTGCGACCGAAATCGCAACAAATAAGCCGTGTGAACGAGGCCTTACAGATAAAGTATGCAAAATCTTTGTCTTTCCCATTTAACTAGGTAAAGGGACCACCTACTACAAACATGGGGTATTTTCAGGGCCCCGCAAATACAGTAATTCATAGCTCTCCATTGAGAGCTTATGATTTACCCTGCAGTACTGTCCCCGCTGTTAACAGATACCACTCTGGGTAGAAGAATTTGTAATATCCCAATTCCCCTCTATCCAAGTGCTTACAACTCTAGGAGAAAGTGTCTAAGTCCATGTGCATGCAGAGCAGTCAGCAAGCTATAAAAAAGTGCGCACTTGGTCTAGTGACATACTTCATCTAAAAACAACCCAGTGTAATGAGCTGATTGTGCATGACAGTATTCGTGTGATTTTGAATCCGCAAATATCCTTTTATAACTATATCCACTTAACCAATGACTGGTCCTAGTTATCTTATATTTATAATACTTTACTTTTTTAAAGAGCAAATAACAACCGTATCTAAAACAATGAAACAAACACTCGAGGACAAAACCCTTGTAGATTCACGCAAAATGCTGCTCTATAACAAGCCAGAGAACAAATTCTAAGGATCGCTGAGCCAACCTACTCATTTTTCTTTTATAATGCAATGAATGCAGAATATAACTAGCGAGGGAAGAAAATACAAAAGATATAGCGAAAAAAAAAATAATAAAATAAACACAACCTGAAAATAATAACGGATCCTCGAAACCACCTCCTAAACACTCACAATTTAGCGAGCGGAATCCCAAGCAAAATATTCTTTCCCGCACCAACTCCACCGAGTTCCGTCATGAGTTGTCTTCTCAGCTAACCAGCTGCAATCGATCAAGAATGAGTGCTTGCCTGAACGATTACCTCATAGTTCAGAAAGCTATGACATCCGAGAACAGCATAGACGTTTAGGGGCAATTGTCATGCTAGACAGGCTGTAGAGACCAGAGATGAACAATGAACAACAGGAGTTATGAGTCTGGGGACATCCATCCATTACACAAGCTCTTATTTGTAATGCGAATACTAATATTTAAACAAACAAGAGCACTAAGTACATCTACAATGACTTAATATCACTATAGTCACAAACAGGTCATAAATATCGTAATAATCCCTGATGCAGAATTAAGAGCATCCAAGAGTTGAGATCTCTAACCACAATAGAACCAAAAAGCAATATCAAGCAAAGGACACTACCTTGGATACATTATACCATTATCAAAATACTTTTAGCGAATTAGGTTTAAAATCATGATAATAGTCATTTTGTCCCAACCAAACAGACACTAAGAAGTCTCTAACCTAGATATGAACATAAAATTGGCAAGCAGATGCAGAATCTGACCGATGGCTACAAAAATAAGCACAACAACAAAAGCGAACAAAACAATAGCACCAACCTTTGCAAAACTGCTTATTCCAAATAAACACATGAATATATGAATTAACTTCTCAAAACTACATATACTGCGAAATAAATTAGTATTGCATGAAAAGTTAAAGAGTGCATTATGTGCCCACATATTTTGATTCACGTAAATATGGGCTTACGTCAACGGCCAAAAAGGAATGAGTAAAATCTGCCTTACCCATTATGTAAGGTTAAAATCTTATAAATATTTGCAGCGGAAATAGAGTGCAAGATTATGTTCAAATAGTCAATATTTCTGCCTCAAATTTACTTATCATTGTGCGTAAAATGTTCGAGTGAACATATCCACTAAAACTCACAAAGACACTGACAATCGAGAGCCATCATATTAGAAAGAGAATTAACAGAAGGAACAAACAAAACGGGAGAATCGGTACAAGTGTAATGTAGCGATTTCACTTCCTGATGCGTAGCGCGAGGACATAATTCTACTTTTAGGAAAGCTCTTTGCCAGATCACTTCACGTCTATAAACGTCACTGTAACAGCCCTGAAGCTGAGCAAAGATATAAGCGAAAAGCCGCAGTTCGAGCCTACTTCAGATACAGATCTAGAAGCGAGAGATGCGTTTCTGCATATAAACAGTACAAGATTTTCCACATATCGATAACATTGGAAGTCTCGTCCAGCAGATCTTTTTGAGCCCTTAGAGACATGGTCCTAGTTGGAGTGTCTAAAGCGCATAATTGAGTACCATAGCTTCTCTTGCGATCAAACAGGTCACATTGATTGGGAAACCTCCATATTGTATATATTCTAATAACACCCAATGAACACTAAGCCCTTAATATTTTCATTAGCCCAGAGCACATCTCAAATAAAAACACTTCGCTCTGGTAAGACCCTCGTGCTCAGACATCTTAGAATAGAAAAGCCCAACCCAATTCCTCTCAGCAAGACCAGTTAGGACAGAAAGATTCACTAGATGAGACCATAATTCTCACGACCTAACATGTAGGGAAAGGTAAATAAAACTAGTTACCAAATATCATTGCTTTGTTGATTTTGATTTGGTAAAAAGAATCAGGGTGGTGAGAATTAAAAAGATGTTGGCCGATCATTGCATTATAATGTTATGTGACGTAGCGCCAAATTAGGCATGTGGTCCGCATAATAGAAGGCATGTAAGAATGCGGTCTGCTTTTGTGATGATCCCGATTACTACATGCGTTGTCATAAATATAAGGGTGTGCTGAATCGGTCTATGTCAGGCGATCAGTTCGGATCATTACAGACCACTTTTTGGAAAGGTATGTAGTATCGCTTTCCAGGCGGGTGATAGCGGTCCGGTATTAAAATGGTTCCGTATTCGAAGATATCAAATATGTAGTTGCGTGTTCGTGGTGGCTTTCGGTTGCGGGTAGTGAGTCGCCGGCCGACTTGGTGTGTTGTGCGGTGCGAAGTATTTGAGGGTTTGTGGTCGCAATATGACAAAGTAGCCGCGGAGGGTCTCTTTTTAAGTAGTGCCTGACGGAGTGGCTCGTGGCGGTGAGATAGTAAAATTATTGGTGGATTAAGCTGGGACTGAGTCGTTGCTTATATAAGGGGCTCGATAGTGACGTCAGATTTATCTGGTCGGCAGTCTTGGATTCCGTGTTCATACATGTCCTACTCTATTTATCAGCTTTCATCTAGGTAGTGTTGCAGTCGGACGTTGTGGGTTAGTTGTTCAGGGTGCCCAGGGTGAGTTGCAGTGGTAGCAGTGTATTGGGGGTCGAGGATGACGCGTATGCCTGTCAAAGTACAGTGAGTAAAAGAAAGGTGAGATATTAGTAAGTAACGCTGAAGGAGATTTCCGTGGTCCGCAGGTACAGTATGAGAATGTATTTTAGTGATAGTAGGGTTTTCCGCTCGTTGTCGTATTGTGGTATACCAGTAAGTGTGACGAAGTTGACCTGCTGTTCTATTCTGATTTGGCACTAAACGTTCGATGAGAATTGTGAGTAAAAGGTAAGTTAGTGTTGTGTGTGTGATGGAGTAGGGCGAGGAGGAGATCATGGCCTTGCACACTGAATGTATGGTTGCTTGGTTGCTAATGGCATATTGTGCGATGTATCGGCTGTGCGCAGTAAGCGCGAATACACGTGTTAAAGGTTGCCTACCTCGATGGCAGCAACTTTCTCTTGTTTTGACATGATAACGGGGCAGCCCTAGCGCTTCCTCTTATTGAGTCTCTTCTAGATCTGCTATAGCTATCGTGTGGTCAGGTTACATCAGTCCAACGCGTTGCGAGTTACTCCGGACTCGAGTCGCCGTATGTCATAGGAGAGAAGCATATCTATTTACCGATGCGTGGATAAGGTGTGTTCAAGTTTGTTAGGATATGCTTTAGATAGCTCTTTTAGCCTGTACGATGGCATTTGGTGCTGATGTTTTGTGTGAGCTAAACCTCGCAAGCACGTGCGCTTTGACAGCTTTAAGAAGAGGACATTATCATAAGTGCCGCGCGGCTGCTCGAAGTACAGTGGAGCGGGCTGTATGAATCCCCAGCTGACAGTTGAAGTGCGACGAGTATCTGGGAAGCAGTGCATGCTTTTGAAAGCAGCATGTGAGGAAGTGATAACGACAAGTACCAGGAAGATGGCGAAGTTTCAGATTGCTATTTCAGACTTTACATTTATTAGGATTAAGGTCTTGAAATGGTGTGAAGCGAAATTTATCAAAAGAACTTCTTTTGGGTATTTTCTATGGGCAGCAGTGCTGCAGTTGCCTCAAGACTGCGGTTTGTAAATCAATATTCAGAGTGAGATTCAGTGGGCAGCTGTATGGGTCTTCTGCTGTCTGGTGCTGGAGTGGTGGAGGTCTGAACAGGGCACCGAAGGTAGGAGTTAGTCGAATAGAGGCAGGTTTTCCCGCACCTGTATTGGGTTGCTTGCTTCATTGGCAGTTGTAGGCTTATAGCAGCTTGTAGACATAAAAAAGTTTGAACTACTAACCTCGAAACATTTTTCATAGCTCGGTTGCGTTAATAGGTATCTGAATATATCTTTTCCAGGTGTGTCACTATAGGCCGTCGTATTATTTTTTCAGCAAAGAGTGGTTTATTTGTGTTTTTGTGTGCAGACGTGGAAATACGGTGATTTATGTCAGACTGTACAGAAAATTGATGAGCAGAGCGGCGAGCAGCAGCCATGCTATTTACGGGGCATGCTTGATATATAGAGCTTGAGCGAGGCCTGAGTGGGGGCAAGGAAGGTGCGAGGTCCTGAAGCTGGTCTCGTATATCTGGCTGATTAACTAGCATGGTGAGAGAACAGCCAAATCCGTAGCGAGTGGTCTTATTTTCTGATCTTATTTTCATGGTGCTTGACATATGATGAGTCTAAGGCTGGAAAGTAGCGGTGTGAGAGCGAAATTTTAGTTCATGCCATCCACCCCTTGCTGAGGACAGCAAAAGCTAGTGAGTCGACCTGCTGTTTTCAAGCACGTGTCCCCTTATTCTATAAGATTCTGCATTTTGTTTTATTTAAATAAGCTGCAATCCGCAGTTTTCATTCACCAGATAGAGTCTTATTCAAAGTAATAGGTTTTTTTAAGCAATCACGCCGCTCTAACCTGGAGCTAGCCCCGCCGTAGCATTACAACTGATAAACAAATTACGTTGATTATGTTATATACCTTATGTGATTAAGCTTCAAGTAGCGGGCGGAAGTTCCTTCCCTTTGCGAAGTGTCGAGGGACTAACCACCTGCTTCATCTAATGAATAAAGAGAGATAGCGCACTAAATGGATAGCTCTAAAAACAATCAGCATCCTTCTACAGAATAAGGACAATCAACGAGCCTCGGGGAACAAAGCAAGAATCCTAACCACTAGCATAATGTATGTTTTTTCCACCTCAAAGAAAGGGTAAGCGGGGACGCATAATACTAATGTGAATCAGGATTCCCCTTAAAGACCATGAAACCACTAACTCCCATATTTTCCACCAGGTTACTTTAATTTTACTTGAACAGGCATCAATGGTTGCTACAATGACACCACTTGGAACCATCACCATATGCGACGGAGAAGGAAAGTTGTCTAATGTGCAAACGCACAGGAGCTACTCCATGTCCGCGAGTCGTAAGAGCGCGAATTTGGTCCTCCACCATAGTTAGGATGTGGGTCTCCAGAGGATTGGGGATCTGGCACCTCAGGCTATCCTTATCACACAACTGAAGACTCAGTGAGCTCTCCATACATTAAGCAATTGTTATAACCTTGCTCACTGCGGATAACAGCGTACTCTAGACAGTCAAATTAAAGTCCACTTAGTCAAATTTAGTGAGTGAAGACTGGAAGACAGACTCAGACCAATGCATGTATGACCACCAAAGAACATCTACTCTACCTAATTCTTTAATATGTAACGTATAATGCACCCCAGAGGTCTGAGAAGCTTTCGAAAAGGAACATCGTGGAAGTAATTCTACTGTTCTCCTGTTATGATGAACCAACACTCCACGAAACGACTACTCAAAAACCCCTAGAAGAACAGAATGTTGGTAGTAGATAACAAATAGCACTCAATCAATTATACACTGCCGAAGCAACCCAAGCACGAACTTCAGAGAAGGGCTAACAGAACAACCCTCCATAAGTACCTTTTTCTAGCAACTCGGCCCCAAATAGTGAAACTTAGAGTGAGAAAGCTCCCAGAGTAAGAAACTACACAGAATCATCCTAGCAGAACCACCTCTAACATATCCAGAGACAATCGTAGCTCTACCCATGCAAGCTAGCCTCCTGTCAGCTATACTATCCGTTTCAACATAAATAAACTACGCCCATTTATGTACTACTAATGAAGCTGCAGTTGCGGAGGAGATCCACTTGTGCTCTCTCACACCACAGTCACAGTATAATGCAAAGATGGTCACACATAATACAATATACACTAAAATAACCGAGCACAGCATTTGGGACACATTAACCTAGCAAGAGACATCCAGAGCTGACTATAAACATTACAACTGATACACCGCCAATTGACTGAAGCGCCATTAGGTAGCGGAAAGATCCTAAGACCTGAGCTCCTCTGCCCATACAAGGAAGAGGCCTCGCTCTGTACGTGATAGATGCTTCATGGAGAAATGACCATGAGGTATACATCACGGGCCATCTGGACGCAGTGAGGAGGAGGATTGAGCTGTACCAATTTGCAGCCCAGAGGAGATGACGCTGAGGGGTTCGTGTGTTGTAGACTCGCGCGGCGCTAGGTAGCTAGCCTGTGATGAGCATGAGGTTAAGGGGGTATAGCGTTGATTCTGTTCATGGATCCAGTAGTATAGCTGGGGATGCTCTTCCCTCTCTGGTGCATAAGTGTCTCGGGCTGCAGGGACAGTGTGTGTCTGAGTGTCTTCGTGTGGGCGGCGCGTGTACCTGACTAGGGCATTAAATGCTTCTGTGCGAGGACAGGTGGATGGCTAGGAGAGGGTGCTCTTAGTCCTCGCTGGGTATGATAATGCTCTCTTGCAGGGACACGTGTGGATTCATGGGTGGGCTGCACTGGTCGCTCTATGGATCAATGCTGCTAGGGAGCAGGGAGCATAGAGTCATGAGGTGCTTTGCTTGTACTGTGCCTCGATCTGTGGATAAAAGTGGCCTGTGCCAGGACAGTGCGTGCTTGGGGTGCTGGCAGTCCCTCGGAGCTGGGAGATAAAGTGTCGTCGGCAGGGACAGGTGATGTGCGTGAGAGCGATGGGTGTGGGTGTTCCGGTCCTAGCTGCGAGCGGTATATAAGTTGCTCTGGCAGGGACAGTGATATCTTGGTCTATGTCTCCGTCAGTACTGGGAATAAGATTGCTCTGCAGGACGAGGATGAGTTGTCTGGTTTCAGCTGTCGCTGGGGAATATAATGGCGCGCTGCTAGGGGACAGTGATTCTGGGGTGCGTCTGGGTCCCTCCTGGGGATATGAATGCTTGCTGCGGGAAGCATTGATGTGGAATGTTTGGGGGATTGGCGAGGTCCGTCTTCGTGAGGATGAAAGTGCTAGGTTTCTGGTGGGGCTGGGTACAGGAGTTGAGTTGCTGGTGGCTCGGTCCGCCTGGTTAAATGCGTCTGCATGGGATAGATGATTCTGGGGGTGTGGCTTTGGCTCTGTGCGCATTACACGATAAAATGCTCAGAGGGCAGGACAGTGATTGCTTTGGTGTGGCTTCTGTCCGACGCTGATGGAGGATAGGAATCTTGACTGCATGGGGGACACGTGATTGCTGGGTTGCGTGCTGTCGCTCGTGGCTGGGGATGAGATAGTGAGGCTCTGGCAGGGACAGTGGGATTCGTGGGATGCTTGCCGTCCTCTGTGGATAGTTAATGCTTCTGAGCGAGTGGAACAGGGATGATTTGGTTACGGTTGCTTCTGTCGCGTGGGATGAGGTAAATGCGTGCTGGCAGGGACAGTGTAGTTCGTGGGGTTGCTCTGTCCTTCACGGGAGAGTGAAATTCTCTCTGGACAGGGAGTCTGGATGGCTCTTTGGGATACGTCATGTGCGAGTGCTCGTGGGAGGATCGAGAGTGATGTGCTTGGTTGTGGTCAATTGTAGCTGTTATCGGACTGTGATTGCGTGGTGCAATGCTCTGCCAGGTCATGTGTTGTGTCTAGGGCTCGTCCTTCTGGATGTAATGTCCTCGTGGGGTGCAGTGGCTGCAAAGACTTGGGGTGTTCCGTGTATGCTCTGTCCTTTTCTGATTGAATGCTCTGGATATGGAGATTTATTGGTTATCTGAGTAGCTCTTTGCGCAGGTCTCTGGAGTGGAATGCTTGTGCAGGTGGCTGCTAGGGGACTGGAGAATCAGGGTTGTGCTCTGTTCCTCATCAGGGTTGTGCAATTGGTTCTCGTGCAAGGGAGCTTTATTGCAGGTCTGCTGGAGGTGATCGAGTTGATTCCATTTAGCTGTCTGTCTCGCGAAAAATTGTAATTTCTTCTGTGAGTACTTGTGAGTTTAGGTGGAGAGTGCTTAGCGCTGCCTGTGGGTGCAATGCATCTGTAGAGGACTTGTAGTTTCTGGGTGCTGTCTGGTCCTCTCATTGGGCTGCAGTGCTCATACAACGACTAGACCTTTGGTTGGCGCTGATCTTTGTGAGGCATCCTAGCTCGCAGGGTGATCATGGGATCTGTCCCGTTGTGTACACCGTCGGGCGTATATATAACTGTCTAAGGGCAAGTGGTTATGTCAAGGTGGGGGGCATGATGTGTGAAAGTGTGTAAAGAAATTCAGGTGTTCACAGGTCGCTGAATAGCGAGTGTAGTGTGCAATAGAGGGTGTGCACGGGTGTGCAGGAGGACCTGTCATTAGGGGAAGGTGCTGTACTAGTTGAGCTTACTGAAGTGGTGGAAGCATCTGCGAGTCATAAAGGCTCAAGCCGCACTTGAAGTCACATGTACATTTAGATGATCATCAAGTCCTTGTAGTCGCTACTGATAAAGGAACATCTGCTGTTGTTTCGGCATCGATATTCCCACAGCGAGCAGCCGGCGCTTCATTTCCCGGCCCCCCAAAACTTGCTTTTTTCAACTGACTCAGTGCGTGATGATGTCATTCATCAGTGGGTGATCTCATATTCTTGTATGGTCGACGGCGGTCGCGCTCTCATGGACGTGGGCGGGCTGGTATTATTTCGAGGGGTTCGTGGGCGCGCTTCAGCAGTGTAACATTTCGTAGGGCGTACAGTGTATAGAAAGCTCGAGCAGACTAACTGCTCACTGTTATTGTGCATTTGGCGGGCTGATCCGCTGTCTAGAAAATACAATACGCTATCCCTTGGCCTGTCTGCGGCTAAAGTTCAGCGACGAGTGTGGGCAGGCTAGTTTCTCTGGAATAAGCTACCCAGGCGGTCTGATCAGTAACAAGCCCTCTGGTGGTAGCTTGTAACCGCGCTTTGATAGTTTGGCCGAATCGACTCCGAGAGAATGTAGTATAGAGATTTGAACCTATAACATTTTTTTATGTTATTTGTTTCTGTGCCTCCTATGTATTAAACGACAGTAGTGTCTAAACTTTTTTTATTTTTTCAATGACGGCAGTTTGGATGATGCCGTCGTGTTTTATTTCAAGACATAGTTTGTGTACTTATTAAGGGAGATATTATTTAATTTCACTTTATAAATGACAGTTGCGAGTATTTTATTTTGTTTATTGGTTTTTCGTTGCCCAATTGTTTTTTTTTTATTGATTTTTTTCATTTTTGTTTTACACCATTAACATTTCCAGATAACTTAATAAACTTTTTAAGATATTTAGAGTTTCTACATGTTATTACGGTGAGTCCGTGTTGGTATAGCCATAATAGTGTGTAGGTATTTTTGTGTGGTGGTAGCGTAGTAATTTTGTATGCGAAGGTATGTATTGTTATTTATTAAATATGTTTTATTTTTTATTTTTATAGTATTATTTTTTTTAAAATTCTGTTTTTTTTACGCACTTTTTATGGTTTTTTGTTATACTTTTATTTTGTCTGACGTGCCACATGAAGGAGAGGACTTGTTAAAGCATTTATGTTTTTTCTTTAAATATATTTTTTTTTACACTAATTAATGTATATCATTAGGTTCCATTTATAGTGCTAATGAGGCATGGCTAATGGGGCGTGTGTGTTCGAGTCTCTGTACACGGCGGGCATTGTGTTTTAGGTACAGGTCACACAGTGTCACGGTCCTAATCACGTGGCTTCCGATACACAGACTAACTCATGGGGCCTGTGTAGTGGGTGAACGGCTAGATTTCTCCCGATCGGAGCTGTACTGGGTTGTCAGGCCATTCCCCCCCCGGTCTGCATTTGCGGGTCTCACCGCCCCGTGTGTAGTTGTCCGATGCGACGTATTCGACAGAGTGCAGGGGAGATTTCCTCTGGTTGTTGAGATGTTGGCGCTGCGTTATAGGGTTACGCACGCGTTCTCAGGCTATCAGAGGTTAAAGCATTTTCGGGAGTATGTTGCGGTATTACCTCCTCACTCCCGCGATTGAGCCTTTGCAGGACAGCACTGTGGAATGCAGTGGGTGGCTGTGTAGTTCGAGACCCCTATCCCGAGCGCGAGGTGCTGGGCGGCACCTGTGGTCCGCCGGCAAACCCCGTCTGGTGTCTGCAGGCAGCGACAAAAGACGACGCTGGTCAGACGATACGATCCCGCACCGGCCGTCCGTCAAAAGAATCTGGGTGCTGCGGTCCTTACGGGTGTTTAAGTAGTCATTTTTCTTCCCTGTATTAACTGACAAAGTGAATCTTCTTCAGTCTTGTTCCTGACGGCTATTCCCTTTAATGCTAACCCCCACCCTACTCTCTATACACACCACATTTCTTTCACTGCATACTTCCTCACCTATCAATTTGGGGTCACTCACTTCATGCTTGTATATAGATGAACTGTCGGCGTGCAGTTATCCATCCGATTCTATCTTAAAAAGCACCCAATATTTAGTGTCAAAAGATCCTGGTGACCGATTTTGGAAACGCTAATGCTACTTTTGTAGCCCTTTCGTCTGTTCACTCCGTAGGCATGACTCCGCTAAGGCTATGTTTCACACGCGAGCTTTAAATTGGAACGTATTTCAGTTCCGTATAAGCGCGCCATAAGTTGTTCGTCAAGTTACAGCTGGATAGCATACTCGCTCAGTTCATGACGTAAGTCCACAGTTCCTCATCGAGAGACGAATGCTGATTACGTCGCCTCTCCCTGCTTACGGAACGAATCGCATGCATCGCGGGAATAATGACCTTGAATAAGCCACGCGTATAACCTGCCACTGTGATGAATGTACTAAGTGCCGGTGAGTTGTTTGTGGCCCTGCCTCTCTGCTGATTCATCCTCGGCCGCGGCGGCCACACTGTGCGATAATGGTTCTGGGGCGCCGAGCTGTCAAATAAGTCCTTGTGAACAATAGCGCGTAATAGTAGTTGTAATCCGGTTCATTATAGCGAGCATGGCTCTCTTGTCACACCCTCGTGTCGTCATTTGTAAGTAAGGCTTATATTTCAGTGTATGTAATTGTATGTCGTGGTATTGTTGTTACTGATACTTATAGCCCATCCAAAATTGTTAAGGTACAGGCTGAATAATGGATTGGTTTTCCTATAAGTAGAAGTAAAGATACTATTATTACATGGTATATAGCAAATATGGGAAAGTTACAAGCTTCTCGTGTATCACAGAAGAAACACTGTGCAGGGAATCTGACCATGCTATGCAGTTCTAAAAGGGAGCATCCACGCATGAAGACATTGATTCCAGTGGGTGAATTAATTAGAATAAAGTGAGCTTGCTCTAATACAGAATCATACAACAAGAGCTTACGTGGGAATGGCCTAGTGAAAATGAGCGTATAGGGCCCAAAAGAGGAAGTGATCGCAAGGTGGCTTTTGAAGAGCTAGGTACTTCTAAGACAAGATAGTGTCCGCACCATAATAAAGGACTAGAACTAGTAGTTGTTGATGGGATGTCAACTTTTATCTCAATATATAACATAAAGAGAGAAAAAATGGAAGTTATGCCTAGTAGCATAAGACAGCGTTTATGACCCGCATATTCAGCATTCTTCCACTGCGGTGTATAGTGCTGAAGCGCATAAAGCCATCGAAAGATCGATTGAGAAGATTTACACGTTGTTTTTACGCTCGCACCGTTCGTCATTCATGATTCCAACGTTTGTAGTTCAATAGGTACAGTTGCAGATGTGTGTTGCCCGAAAAAAGGTTGTGTTGCTGTTGGGAATCGATTTGCTGCAGGAAGTTTTTTACAGGGAACTTTTATACTTTTTAACGACAATTGTGATGTATTGCTGGTTGCGCATTAACAGGGATGAGATATCGTATACGATTAGGGTTGTTATGTTAGTAGAAGTGAGTTAGTTGAGAGTTAATATATTTTAATTAGGATGTGATGGATCTAGTTTTATGTGTAGTGGTAGTGTGTGATGTTTTCATTTAAGTGGCATTTTGAGGTGGACTGTTCCTTAATCATTGAAATGTTATGTAAGTGTGTATATTTATAGGTTTTGGAGATAATTGGTTCCTGATCTAAAGATTGTAATAAAGTATTGAAAATGCCGGTAGTGTATGTAGTGTTTGGATTTTTTTCATGTGTAATTGAGTTCAGATCACAGTACAGTATATGTGCCTGTTTGCCGCTGCCATGCTTGGATAATTTGATGTTTTTCACGATTTTAAGGCTTCTCGTGTTCTGATATGAATTTAATTAATAGTCCGAATTAAGTAGGATGCTAGCATGGGCGATCCTTCCCTGCTACATGTGGCAGCACTACAACTAGTAGCTTTGTCGCCCATGAAAGAGTATTTGCCACGAGGTAAAATTGATGCGATGGTGAAGGACTTGCAAATGAAATAGACAAAACATTCTCCTTTCATACATTTATACAAATTCTGCTCCATTTTTTGTTTGTTTAGCTGCTCCTTTAAGCACATCCATTGTTTTACAGCTCCGTCTCTATAGTGAGGACACGACGCTTGAGGCGTGAGTAGCTGCTCAATCTTGGTCATTTACAATGCTCAGTAACATCTCTTGTCTCTTCCCTCAGGGCAGCTACTGATTTTCAAGATTCAAACGACTCTCAGCGTGCTAGTTCTCCTTCAACTCCCGTTGTATCTGTCTAGTAGCAAGGCTGTGAAATGAAGGGGGGTGGGTCGTTTAATATATATTATTTTTTTGTGTTGGTGCCACAGCTGTTTAGATAGCCAACTAAATCAATACTTGTTGTAGATATGTGCCTCTGCTGGCCAAATTTGCAGTGCTTTATATAGAGTGTATGACAGAGTCGGCACGACCTCTTAAACTTCAGAGTAATCTGGGAGAATGATTCACAGGTGAAGTGCATCTGGTTTAAAGAAGCCATTTCAGAAGAGCAAATCCTGGACATAGATCATCTGACACAATCTCACTGCGTTCTCCTGTGCTCACATCTTTATCCATTTCATCTGACTTTCGCATAGCTGTAAGAAGTTTAGATCAGTATGCTGCGTGATGTGAGTGTATTATACAACTGATTATATATTAGTAATTGCAGTCTAATGATTATACCTGGTAATCGGCGATTTCATTTATTTGTTAGCTAGATCCCATGTATGCTCATCAGATGTTTTAGGCAGCCATGTTTTGCTTTGCCCAGTTTTGTCTTGCTGTGACGTGTGTAAGGGCGGGAAGAGTTTTACTATAAATGTCTTATCTATGAGTTTTAGTATCAGGCTGAGTTGGGCGACTGGACATCTGTGGTATTTCTGCGATGTTGTTATGTTGTGTAGTTGTAATCTCGCATTGGATAATTCGTCTTCTAGTATCAACGTTCCATGCGACGTTATTGCCGGATTCATCGTCATCGTTCAATTCGATTTATACTTATTAGAATGAAGTAGGTTAAGGTGATAGGGTTAACAGAAGACAGAAAGTTGTATGTATTTCTAATTGGGAAACAGTTTAGGGAGAAGGTGTAGTGCTGGATGGTGGGCGGTAATACACACAGTTGAAAGCGTGTGATGGGAAGAAGAAGAGACAGTGAAGAAACAGTGGGCTAATGGTCTTTGCATGCAGTTAATCGATAGTGATCATACATCTGATAGCGTGGTGAGCTCGCCATCAGGGGGCTTCGATTCAGTGAGTCTTATAGCCCGCAGGGGTAATGCTATATGCAGCGGTAGCTGCCGATAAGGTTGTCGCTAGACGTAGTGTAGTCGCATCCACGTGGTTGCAGCACACGTTGGGCAGTGGCGGATTCCTGATACTATAACGCGTATGTTATCCTCGCAGGGTCCTGGATGTGCAGTTTTTCAGTTCTGGCAGACGCGAGGGGATCTATCCAAATGTTCTTGTCTGAGGCGCTAAGCATCTTGCACGTCAAGGAGCAAAGAGTCGCTATGCAAGGGCCGCTCTTATGCGAAGACTTCAATAAATGAAATGGTCTTGAGCGTTCTTACGCTCGTAGGAGAGGGTGCCTAAGCCTGGCAGTAAGTATGGGATAAATCTATGGTTTCCGTTTGCAAGTGGTAGCTGTAAGTAAGGCAATTATATGAGCGCAACTGATGGGCTAGGTAGCGTAGAAGCGTTCTCATTAAAGTACTATATTGCCGCAACAAGAGAAACGAGCATGCCACAGGTAGTGCGTCATAGGTAGCACGGAGTTCGCATGTGATAGACTTTGGAAGTCGCTCCGCATTCATATGAGGAAGACGCGAGGGCAGCGTACTTGGGCCATGACTGGCATAGATCGTTCGAGGTATCAACAGGCAGGGACAGCGCTTGAGTCTTCGATGAGAAACTTCCACGTCAGCTATCCTAGAACTAGATGACAAACGCGATACAAGTCCGGAAACGTTGCATATTCTAGCCATCGTACACAGATTGACTAGAGTATGGTCCTACCTGGAACCACATTACCAGGAGTTTTTACAAGGCAGGTAATTTGGTGTCAGACGATAAGGGGTGCAGAGTGCAACAACTAACAGAGGCCGCCATGTTTCTGTCTGGAGAGCTAGGAAAGAATAACGGACGCTTTGGTCTTCACCGCCGCATTTTAAAGTGGAGGCGACCCTTTGGCTTCAGAGCGGTATTAGATGTACAGAGCTAATGCCCAAGCCATAAGCCCTAAACAGGAATGATGAGACAGCCATTACACGTGACTACACATGACAATGAACAGGGCGCGATGCTCATAGTATGACATGTGATCAAGGACAAGCGCCATAGAACTTTTGCCTAGTAATGCCTGGTGGCGAAAGCGGTTAGGCATGTTATCCAGAGGTGAGTCTTGTTATAATTGTATGGATGGCGGAATTGTCAGATTGCGTCCTTGAGTAGCTAGCTGAGGGCAGATGGAGTTACCGGGATCTGAGCGTATTCAGAAGGTGCCATATGCTAAGAGTGTTATCGACCTTATTCCTGTTGTGAGCAGAGGGATATTTGATTACCGGTCTGGCAAAGTGGGCTTGGAAGCGAGTGCTGCTGAACACTCTAAAAGACTCAGAGGTGACATTAACATGTAAACTACCCTTGACACTAAGGCGTAAGGGAAGGTGGTAGGCAGGACTTATTGAATGTTCTATTGTGTCCATGAGAAGGCTGTTATAGGAAGTGGGGGGGGGGGGGGGGGCATATGATTATAAGGTAGAGACTCTAACTTTATTCCCTAGGGTAGATAAGCATAAGCAGGCTACGGCAGGAAGCGTCTAGAGAGCTTGATTGTACTTGTGTAGATGGAGGCGTATGCTGGGTTGCTGCGGGAGGTCGCTGAGAAGTTATCTTACCAGGTTTAGCGTGTCCCTGAGAGGCACTGCGCTAGGTGTTTAACGCTTTTGATAGGCAGAGAAAGCGATCCTTATAACTTGGGCAGGAGGAAATGGAGGTTTAAGCAATCTGGTTCTTGCGTTATATGTAGGAACAGAGCTCAATAGTTGTAGTCATGTGTGCCTACGACTTGTTCAAAATTGTTTGTATATTTTGTTACTTGGCAAGTCAGGGGCGATAATAGCAGAATAACTGATCCAGTTTTTGTATTTTACGTTTATGTTCATTGTAAAACTTGTGTGTCCTGCCGTGATGTCAAACGCTCGTATAACAAGCATCAGGGTGACAGTCCGACAAACATGACTGTTAAGTGTTTGACTTGGTCCTCAGTTTTCCTTAGCAGAGGCTTTTCATAAGGGTGTCGCGCCGCAAGAAGGGATAACAGGCCATGACCTATCGATGGCGATAGCATTGTCCCCTCAGCACATAGGGGAATCGCGTCAGTCGCTGGACTACTAACAAATGTAGAGTCATGGCAGGGAGAATCCTCTAGATGGACCGCAAGAGTTTCGCTCAAGGAGTAACAACTATCTGCTTTCAGTTGCTGTCACAATCGATACAGTTTCTGCACGTGGAGTTGCTCGAGCTGGTTGTTAATTTCACCAGGAAGGGCGGCGTGCTCGCAGTATGTGAAATGCATGCAGGAGTGGGTGCAGCACCAGAACACAACACGAGGCTCGAGCGAGCGCCTGAGCTGCACGCGCCTAGCGACTGGGGGGTTCCGATGCATTTCATTGTAGAGGGCGGAAGAGAGGTGTGTGTAGGAAAGCAGACAGGGACGACGCGAGCGGCGAAGACACGCCAGGTAGTCACCTGTGCCCTCAGTTGTAAGTGTGCGGAAAGAGTCAAAGGGGACTGTGTATGAGGAAAGTTTCCTCGTTCTAGTAAATCGTCCCGGCTGTGTCAGGGTATCTGAGACGCAGCGGTTCCACAGAGTATTAGAAATGGTCAATCCCAATGATGATATGTCAATCATAAACGATTCATTGTTTTGGCTGGCAGGATCAGAGTCTCGTATACGTAGATGTGCCTAACCTTCATTAGTGACGACCGTGTTTGGTCATCAAAGTGTCGCCGGAGTCTCTCCCCTAGCTCCTCATGCTGGTACTATGATGTCAGTGTGAGCAGGTGCGAGACCTTTAGGTAGGGGTTGGCGGTGTATAGGTTGTGGCACACCTGGTACAAAGGTTTGAGTTCCCATGTGAATGGACCAAGAGCCTTTTGTGCTCTGCGCAATGCACATGACATGGAGAGTGCGAAGCAGATTCCTGGGGTACATAGTCAGTATCAGTAGAGTGTCCTACACCGAATGTAGCTGTAATTCTCCTCCCATTATGTGAACGATGAGGGAGCTCGAGCCGGCTCATAGCGCAGAGGCTAGACTCCAGAGGCGAGCCGAGTTGTATTAGCGTGCCTTTGGTAGAGAGAATTACTGAGGCTAGGGAGATCTCTAGTGGCATGCTAGAGCGCTGAGATATATTATGGTTCCTGGCAGTATTCCTCCATAGTGTAGTGGGGGTGATATGGTGGGTGAGGTTTGTTGATGAGAGCGGCGGCAGTAGACTAGAGCTAGTGGATGGTTGCAGTCATTAGGAGATGTTTGCTTGTCTAGGAGTGATGCTTAACACGGATAGCCGTAGCCGGCGAGATCATCTAGGATATGCGTGTCACTAGGTACACGCTTGAAAATTGGATATCCTTCTCTACTCCAACTCTGTGTCAGAGTTACATTTCCTAGGTAGATAGGAAAGTCTCGCCAAGTTGGCGAGATTCGCGTCTACCTTGCCGCGTTCTACGGAATACCCGTTTTCCATTGTGCAAGGACCTTACGCTTATGGAGTGACGAAGTGAGGGCAAGATCACTATAGGGTGCGATGCAGTTATTTTCCACAGAACAAGGAGAGACAACAAGGGTAGCGAGTGTCCAGTGAGAAAGACAGGGTGCTGATGTTTTACTTGAGCTTTATAGTGTGTTCTTCGATAGAAGAGTCATAAGTTATGATGCGAATAATAGTTTGATTGCACCTTTGCCGAGTTTAAGACGCAGAGACCACGTCTTATACACGCGGAACATGCATCTAGATAATGTGTTTTGGTGCGGAGTTTTTGTCTCATCTCAGTCGAGGAAAGCAGCGCAGAGGGTCACTTGTTATAGACAGAGACAACACTCTTCGCTCTTCTCATGAGAAGATATTCAGAACTCATTCATGCATGGAGATTGCACCTAGTTCTGCTCGCAAGACTCTAAAGAGTGTTGTGGTACCTACCCATATTTGTGCGGTTAGCGATGCCAAGAGACCAGGTCAGGATAAGAGTATTGTATGTTGTAACTCAAGTAGTCAAGGGCGAAGGGTCTCACTCAATGATGTCCTACCTGTCATGTCCCAGGACCATGCAACGAACAGACATTCTAGAATGTGCGTTCAATTTTTTCCGCAGGAGATGCTGTGGCATTTATGTCGTATATACAACAGATGTTCCACTGCTTTTCGCTCGTTCAAAGACGAACACAGAAACTATCTTGAGGTCTTCTGGTACCGCAGTGTGACAACAACCGCCGTAAAGAGCATCATAGAGTACCGAAGAGAGTGTGCACTAGTCGTTTGAAACATTGCCTTGCCACCCAGCAGTTCGCCGAGTCTATGGTCCTACGAGGATCATTCATCCAGAGATGTGAAGCGAAAGTAACGGTGTCGGATGCGAGATTCCTGCGTGGAAAAGGAACTTCTATGTTGATGACTTGCCATTTGAAATCACACACCGCAGCGTAACAGAAGGTCATTAGCAATCGAGTTCTTCTCAAAAGGGCTCAAAGTATGAGCTTGCTCTATTCCAATTTGAGGTTGTCACAAATTGCTTCCTAGCCCGAGAACTGTATGGGTAGTGCCTGATCCCATCTCTAAGACGCACTTGCCGTCAGATCTCAAGAGCTGGATCGAGGCTGTGACTTCCTCTTGTCCGTATGGCAAAGAGCACTTGTGGTTGAGAGTGCTTCTGGGAGCCCTGAAAAGGCAGAGTGCTTTGCACGCTTCAGGGAGTTAAGACAGAGTAAAAAGAAACAACAAAGGAAGAAAAGCCGTTCTTATTATCGGTCACAAAGTAGGAGAATATTGTGCGGGAGGATGTCGGCAGGATGGTGTCTTGGTTGAGATTTAGGTTTCGCGTCGTCTAGCCAAAAACAAGTTTCTATTTACGAGTCCTCTGTGATTGCGTAGTAGTTTGTTGCACTTCCTTGTTCACTATTCACACAGTTATGAATTAGTGATCAGTTGGTATACGGCAAGGGTCGATTATCTGTTACCCACATGCAAACACATGCTAGACTGGATAAGCCCCTCTGTCGCCGTGGACAAGGACATGAACAGAGTACTTGGTGTGGCAAGTTGGAAGTAGAGGTTCTTTGTGGCTAGGTTTGAGTTTTTTTGTCTTTGATGGCAGCCTCATGAGACACGACCGTAATGCTTCCGTGGGCCATGCTAGCATGGATGATAGATCAAAGGTATGCAGGGATAGTTGTACTTTTTTGTGTACTTCTGTGGTATGCTCCGTATGTCAATGGAGGCGATTTGAGTGGCAGCAGTTGGATGGAGCATAACTAAAAACTTATAGTCAATTGGTTGGGCGAGAATGACGCATATGTCATAGTAGGATCTTGCGTTATGAGATCGCGAGACAAAATAGAGGCTTGCTTCAGCTTTTGATGTTTTGGGGCCTGTTTGAACACTACAATTGCCCTAGTTATCTCTGGAACTGAACTTAGCTTGCTTTATCTTTTATCAGTTTGGAGTTTGCCTGGAACTTACATAACGAACAGGGACTGACCTGAACTCAAGGAATAGTGAGTTGCTACACATGACAGCAAGGGTGGTGTCTTAGTCATACAGCTGTAACGAAACACACCTAAACATACACGAGCTTTATTAAGTACTATGTCAGCAACAGAGTGCTGAGGATCACTGAGATCCACTAGTACCCAACCAGTGGCACTATAGGTATCCCACTGCAATCATAATCCGCGTCACCCTAACGCAACCTAGATCTGTTTGCAACCGAACTCACGCGTGAAATACCACAACATGGTTTACAGGGTCCGGCATAGTTCCTGAACCGTATCGAAACTTCTTGCCTAGTCGAAACGCTGGACAATGTGTTTGGAACTGGTAATAGAGGTCCAGATACGTACGAAGAAATTTCGCCCGTCAAGTATGCACATGCGTCTATACGTTACAGGACATCTAACACTGCCACCAATCCCTTACGGTTTCAGCAGGTTCTCAACCTGGAAGGTCGTCTTGTCCGTGCTATCGCTTGTTTAATACCACATACTCAGACTTAGCAATGTCGACAGTTGACCTGAAAACAAGAAATCCTGCAAGGTTGGCATCACTGCAGAACATGTTTACAAACGTTCCAAGTCCTAGAAAAGACCAAGAACTTGATATTTCAGACACATACAACGTTGAATGTTATGCTAAAGAAACTAGACGACACTTAACAAATGGCTAACCTGTTTCTAAAGAGCAGTACTTTGAGAAAACTCTGACCCAATTATCGTAGCAAAGAGTTGGGCCTGCCAGTAAATTTGGAGGCCGTCTTCAAGAACCAAAGTGGAATTATGGAGCGAGCAAACTATTTGCTCAGCGCCAGTCGCAGAGCCTTTCTGTTTTTTTCTCCCAAGGAGCCTAGTTGGTGACATAGTTGTCAGGGCAGGTGATCTGTTACTGTCTAGCAAGGCGAAAGAAAATGTGCCATAAAGCCACTAATTCAATACTTTGTTGTATATAGTGCCTAACTGCTTGCCAATCATAGTACAGTGCTTTATAATGATGTTACAGATCCCACCTTAAGACTGCGCAATGAGAAATTTCTGAGACGAATGATGTCACAGGTGAAGTGCATGCTGGAAAGAAGCCATTATTCGAGAGCGAATCTGACAAGTACAGTCGAGTCACACGTCACTTGCACTCGCTGTGCACACATCTTATAATCCTTTTCTCCGACTTAGCATAGCTGTAAAGATTTTGATCAGTATGCTGTGATGTGAGTGTATTATAAAGAACTGTTAAGAAGTTAGAAAAGCATTTATTATCACGGGTACCTCATGTATTGTCTATCCCATGTGCTCCCAGGTTTTAGCAGCCCATGTTCTGCCAGTGCTCCGTGTACTAAAGAGTGTACTAAAATGACATTAAACATTCATGTTGTCATGCTGATCCAATGATAAATCTGTGTTTTATTTTTTTCTGCGATTGTTATGTAGTATTTACCGCATAATTCTCACCTATCAACTCCATTCCTTACCATATCACATCGACGTTCAATGAGCTGTTAACTAATAAAAAGAGTTAAAAGTTCAGAACAAAGATGTGATTTAATGGAAACATAGAAGAAGTGTTGTTAGCTGGATTCGGAATACACACTGTGAAGATACGGTGTAGAGAAGACAGAACAACTGTCCTCTGTACTTAAGAATAGTCAAACAGTCTTGCAAATAAGATAAAAAAAGTGAAACCTCAAGTGACATCTGTTGCTTGATAAAGAGAAAAAAAAAAAACACAGTTGGTTCCTGCAGGGGTATTTGAAACCTAGACCCTTGTTGCCTGGAGGCAAAATATTTTACCTCTCAGCTACTCACAATCTTTACATAAACAACATTCTTTGGACGACAGATGGGTAAAAGAGCTGGTGATGTCATCCTGCCTGGGTCACTGATATGCAATTCAAACAAATCACAACGCTCCTCCTACTGAGCACACAGAGCAGAAGTGCTAGTCTGCAGGTAGTATGAAATGAGATTTAGTGAGCAAAACCCCTTTAGCCTACTTACAATATAGACCTACTGTCTGCTACTACGCTGATGCTGGATTGGGAGTACCTTTTTGTCCTTGCATGAGATTCAGACCATATCCTTCTATGTCAAAGAGAATCAGAACAAGGCTTTAATCTGCAAATCTTATTCTGCCAGTGGCAGTTTTATTTTTCATTGGAAATATAGATAATTTCTTGAGCACTTCTACAGAAGCTCGTAATCAAATCACCTGCGAAGAACAAGTTTCCTCTGCCTCTGCTTTTCAAATTTCTTCCAGGCATGTTTATACAATGCATAAGGGTGTACAGGCAAACACATCCCCAAGTGATCAAGTACCCTAGAGTGCTTTTTTTATTGTGACAATAAAGGGGTTTTACCATGATATTAAATCCCTTAGGCTATGTTCACACGGTGTATTTGCAGGGCGTAATTACGCCCCGCAATTACGCCGTGTGGACGGGGGAGTGAGCGGGGGGCCGGCACTTCGCCGGCCCATAGACTATCATTACTGGCGGCATGTATATGCCGCTAGTAAATGACATGTCGCTTATCTCCCCCCCGAGGCGGCTCCGCCGAGCAGGGAGAGAACGTAATCCATAGTTCTCTATGGAACTGTGAATTCCCGGGTAATGAATGGCCGTTTTCCCCCGGTAATTGGCGCACTTGGGCGCTAATTAGGGACCGAAATACGGCCCATTCTAAGCCGTGTGAACATGGCCTTACGCTGGCCACTCGCAGGGAACTTCCAAACATAGCCAAGCACACAATCTGCTATATTCGGAACTCTCATAGTGAATAAGGAGGACGACCAGAAACGCCACCCTCCTCATTCACATGCATGGTCGGCTAGCTGCAAGTGGCCAGCATAGGGGATTTTAAATCATGGTAAAATCTTTTTATTGTTACAATAAAAAAAAACAAATTTTTGACAAAAAAAATTACACATAATTAGTATCGCTGCGTCCGTAAAAAGCCAAACTATTAAAATCTAACATCATTTATCCCGTACATTGAACACTATAGAAGAAGAAAAACTTACAAATACCAAAATTGTGGGTTTTTTGGTCATTTAACATCCCCCAAAAATTGGAATAAAAAGTGATCAAAAAGTCGAATGTATCCCAAAATGGTACCAATAAAAATTATTCTCAGCCTGTAAAAATTTCACCCTCACTCAGGTCCATAGATGGAAGAACAAAAAGGTTATTAGTAACTGAAAATAGCGCTGAAGCGCAGATTTTAGAAATAGAGTGTGTTTGGATTATGCTAAAACATAATGAAAACCCTACATATTTGATATCAATGGAATCGTATCAAGCTGCAGAATACAAGAAACGCATCATTTATACAGAAAAGTGAACGCCATAAAAATAAAACCCCCCGCAAAGATAGCGCACGCACTTTTTTTTCACACTTCACCACACTTTTTCGGTTTACTAGTATAATCCATGATACGGTCAATGGCACTATTTAAAAGTACATCTTGTCCCGCAAAAAAAGCCTTCATATGTCTGTGTAGCTAGAAAAATAAAAAAATATGGCTCTTGGAAGGTGGGGAGGAAAAAACGAAAAACCATATTATTATGACCAACTGTCAGAAAGGGGTTAATGGACAATTAGCTATTTACTAAATCAGTTATGCCAAGAGAGCGAACCAGTCCTCTTTAACTATTCTGTGACCTGATATCTGACCACTATATGCTCATTATATGGTGGTTATTATTACTTACTGTATATTGAGGCTTGTATAGCCTCAGTGTACACTTATTCCTGGCTGGAATGTGATTAAGTGTTTCTGTGTTAATTATCTACCTACAGGGGGCTTATATACTTACCGGAGCTAATATACCTATTTACAGAGGGCCTATATACCTACCAACAGGAAGCCTATTAACCTACCAACTAGGGAACTATATAATTACCTAATGGGGGGAGTATATACCTTCCTACTGGGGGGATGCTATATATCTACCTACCTACTGGGGGAGCCTCTAGGTAAACATAACAACTGAAGGGCCTCTATACCTACTTACTAGGGCCTATATACCTATCTACTAGGGGGCCTGTAAACCAACAGGAAGCCTATATACCTACCTACCCACTGGGGACCTACAGGGGTCCTATATTCCTACTTACCTACTAGGGAGGCTTATATATCTACTTACTGGCCGCCTCTAATCCTACCTACAGACAGGAGGGCCTTTAAACCTACCTGCTGGGGTTCTTTACACCTACCTAACTACAGGGGGCCTCTACAGCACCTACAATGGGCCTATATAAATACCTACTCCCACAGGGCCGCCGTCAGAAATTTTGGGGCCCCATACAGCTGAAGCGTCTGGGCCCCCCCCCCCCCCCCCCGGGACCCAACCCCCTGCTCCTCCCCTTCCCCGTCCGTCCCGACACAGCCCCATTCCCCGCCCCACAACCATCGCCACCCCAGAAAAATAAAAAAAAATGTTTTTGGTCACAAGAAAAAAAATGCAATTGTCCATTGTTTTTGGATTTAGTTTTCTTGCGGGGTTATACAAAGTGCAGCAAATACCTCCACATGTCACCATTATAATTTTAACTGCAAGCCAGTATACCCAGACCAATATTGCCAAGCAACTATATATAAATTCTAAATAATACTGACTAGTCCCACCATAATGTTATTGACTAAACCAGTATACCAAGACCAATACCACCATACTGTTAGTGATTATAAACCATCACACCAAAACCAATATTTCCTCAAAACAGTGACCCTATAGTGGTAGATACCAGGTACACAGATGCTTTGCAAATAGTTTACTTACATTTAGGGCCTCACAGGTGACATCTTGTCTGTAGAGTCGTTCACTTTCCCTTTTCTTCTCTATTCGGTCTAGACGTCCATGATGACTTCCTCCGTCCAC
This sequence comes from Phyllomedusa bahiana, assembly GCA_025379985.1. Lineage (NCBI taxonomy): Eukaryota > Metazoa > Chordata > Amphibia > Anura > Hylidae > Phyllomedusa > Phyllomedusa bahiana. The sequence continues at coordinate 285,863 of JAODAL010000338.1, forward strand.
CACTCATCCCTGTAGAATTTACAACACAAACACCTGAGACCCCCTTGTAGGCAGAATAGTTTCCCCCCTGTAGATTAGGGCCCCCTTGTAGGCAGAATAGTTCCCCCCCTGTAGATTAGGGCCCCCTTGTAGGCAGAATTGTCCCCCCCCCCGTAGATTAGGGCCCCCTTGTAGGCAGAATAGCCCCCCCCCGTAATTAGGGCCCCCTTGTAGGAAATAGTCCCCCCGCCCCCGTAGATTAGGGCCCCCCTGTAAGCAGAATTGTCCCCCTCCTGTAGATTATGGCCCACTGTAGGAAGAATAGTCCCCCCCTTAGATTAAGCCCCCTGTAAGCAGAATAGTCCCCCCACTGTAGATTAGGGCCCCCTGTAAGCAGAATAGTCCTCCCCCTGTAGATTAGAGCTCCCCTGTAAGCAGAATCGTCCCCCTCATCTAGATTAGGGCCCCCTGTAGGAAGAATAGTCCCCCCCTGTAGATTAGGGCCCCCTTGTAGGCAGAATAGTCCCCCCCTGTAGATTAGGGCCCCCTTGTAGGCAGAATAGTCCCCCCCCCTGTTGGCAGAATATCCCCCTCCTGTAAATTAGGGCCCCCTGTAGCAGAATAGTCCCCCTCCTGTAAATTAGGGCCCCCCTATAGGCAGAATAGTCCCTCCTGTAGATTAGGGCCCCCCTGTAGGCAGAATAGTCCCCTCTGTAGATTAGGGCCCCCCTGTAAGCAGAATAACCCCCTCCTGTAAATTAGGGCCCCCTGTAGGCAGAATAGTCCCCCCCTCCTGTAAATTAGGGCCCCCTATAGGCAGAATAGTCCCCTCTGTAGATTAGGGCCCCCCTGTAAACAGAATAGTCCCCCCGTGTAGATTAGGGCCCCCCTGGGAGGAAAGAATAGTCCCCCCCCCCCTGTAAATTAGGGCCACCCTGTCGGCAGAATAGTCCCCCCTTGTAGATTAGGGGCCCCCTGTAGGCAAATAGTTCCCCCCAGTCATTAAGGCCCCCTGTAGGCAAATAGTTCCCCCCAGTCATTAAGGCCCCCTGTAGGCAAATAGTCCCCCCCAGTCTTGGGGCCCTCTGTAGGCATAGTTCCCCCCCCCCCCCCCGTATTAGGGCCCCCTGTAGGCATAGTTTCCCCCCCCCACAGTATTAGGGGCCCATTGTAGCTGTAGTTCCCCCCCCCCACCCCCTCCAGGGCCCCCTGTAGCTGTAGTTTCCCCCCCCCATCCCATCCAGGGCCCCCTGTAGCTGTAGTTTCCCCCCCCCCCATCCCATCCAGGGCCCCCTGTAGCTGTAGTTTCCCCCCCCATCCCATCCAGGGCCCCCTGTAGCTGTAGTTTCCCCCCCATCCCATCCATGGCCCCTGTAGCTGTAGTTTCCCCCCCATCCCACCCAGGGCCCCCTGTAGCTGTAGTTCCCCCCCCCCCTCCAGGGCCCCCTGTAGCTGTAGTTCCCCCCCCCATCCAGGGCCCCCTGTAGCTGTAGTTTCCCCCCCCCCATCCAGGGCCCCCTGTAGCTGTAGTTCCCCCCCCCCATCCAGGGCCCCCTGTAGCTGTAGTTCCCCCCCCCCATCCAGGCCCCCTGTAGGCGTAGTTTCCCCCCCCCCCCCCCATCCCGGACCCCCTGTAGCTGTAGCTTCCCCCCCCCCCATCCGGCGCCCCCTGTAGCTGTATTTTCCCCCCCCCCCATCCAGGGCCCCCTGTAGCTGTATTGTCCCCCCCCCCCATCCAAGGCCCCCTGTAGGTACTTACTCACCTGGCCGCGCTCCCCCGGCGTCTCCGTCCGCTCCAAGCCTAAACCAGCAGGCTTGGGGCGAGAACAGGAAGTGCGGCAGGCGGCGCGGTGACGTCACATCCGCCGCGCCCCCTGCAGAGCTAGGTAAGGCAGGGGCAGGGAGCGCCCATCTCACCCTGCTCCTCCCTACATCTTAATTGTATGCGCGTCCCACGGACGCGCATACAATTAAGAGAGCGCCTCAGTGAAGCCAGAGGGGGCGGAGCTTGCCGGCGGCGGCGGGCCCCCTCTGGCTTCACAGACCGCCCGGGCCCGGTACAGCAGGACCGGTTGTACTGCCCTATCGGCGGCCCTGTACTCCCAGTAGTGATAACATTTTTGCATTATCTGTAATATTTAGTTTTGCTACATCTGAACTTTTATACCTACCTATTGGGGGGGCCTGTATACCTATCTATTAGGGGACTATTTACCTGCCTACTAGTGGGCCTGTAAACCTACCTACCAACAGATTGCCTCTATATTTGCCTACCTATTGGGGACCTATAGCCACTTAACTACAGGTGTTCTGTATGCCTATTTATAAGGGGCCTATATACCTATGCACATGAGGCCTATACACTTACCTACCCACTCAGGGACTATATACCTAACTATTTACTTGGGGGTCTGTATACCTACTGGGGGCTTCTATATCTATCAACTGGGGGCTTCTATACATGTGTACCTTTTGGGGGTCTATATAGCTACCTATGGGGGACCTATATAACTATCTACTTACTGGGGAGCCTATATACATATCTACCTATATACCAACCTACTTAATGGCCGGCCAATATACCTACCTACCTACTTAATGGTGGGCCTATAAACCTACCTTCCAGGAGATCTATAAACCTATCTATCTTCTGGAAGGTCTATATACCTCCCTATGTGATGGGGGCCTATTTTACCTCCCTGATGGGGGGCCTTTATTCCTACCTACCTAATTTGTGGCCTATATACCCACCTACTTAATGGGATATCTATATAGCTACGTGAATAGAAAGGGCTCCACCTATCTGCCTACTTATTTTGAGGATGTGCATTTATTCATAGAACTGAATGTCTTGACATTATATTTATAAATGAACTAGAACTATAGCTTCGTCTGCTACAGTTCTTCAGTGTTCTCCTACAGTCTGTTAACATTTATTACCTTAGTGTAAAACAGTTATTAACTGCAGTTTGAAATACTGTCCATTTTGTAATGAGACATAAACTTGGTATTTAGTGGAAGAATTTCCATTTGAAAACAATAGCATTATGTTTTTCTTCTTAATAAATGCAGTGTTTTGCATTTGAATTGTTCCATTTTTGCATGAGGAACCTTTGAAGTATATTACCCCAAATAGGGATGTGGCACTGAAAGCTGCTGAGTGCTTTAAATTGGCATTGTAATGACTTGCTTACATTTCAGTTGCCTCATCTAAGGGAGATTGTGACAGACATTTCTCTTTGATCTTGGCAGCCATTTCACTTTTAATACAGGTTCCACTTCTTGCATAATGCACTCTTCTGTCTAAACAGCAGTCTACAATGGAACAGTGATTGCTTTACTGTCTTTCAGTTGCTGAATCATATGTTAACGCTTTTTCTACACTTTTTAGGCTTTGTCTTGAGGCAAACCTACCTACTCTGGTCAAACATTTTGTTTCATTTTTCTTAGCAGTCTCAGTTCTGCAAGTGACAACTCTCAGGTAACCTTTAGTGACACACAAATAATTTTATTTAAAGGGGTTTTACCTCTTTTGAACACACTGAAAGCTGAAGCAGGACAAACCAGGCATGAAAAAGCTGGGTTTGTCCTGCTTCAGATTTCAGTGTGTTCAAAAGGGGGATGTATGATTTGTTTGAACTGCATATCATTTGACCCAGCAGGCTTGACTTCACCATGCAGGTCTGTTTATAGAACAAGCTGTGAGAAATTTTAATGTAGCTGAGTGGTTATCACTTCTGCCTTTCAGCATAGGCGTCCTAGGTTCAAATCTCTGCAGGTAACACATATTATGCACATACCTGATTGAGGTTTCTTTTTTCCTTTTATTTATTTGCGCTGTTTGACTAATTACTAAAGAGTACAGAGCACAGGGGTAGAATGACAGCACCTGGGGTGGAACACTCACTCAGCAGTGAGTGTGTGTGATTACTAGGCAGGGAAGAGACTAACAGTAGCTGCCTGAGAGGAGAGGTGATGTCTGAGCATGTGTGGCCAGGACTGAGAAGCTCTCAGCCCTGTTCGTATCCCCTGGAGACAAGCTATATAATAAGGCTCACTAAGATATCAGCTAAAACAAAAATGGTACAGAATATTTAATAATGATGAATAGTGAAAATGTTTATTATTTAGTTCACAAGATTTCCACATGAATTTCATGTTGTGGTTAAACCCTTTTAAGTTAATAACTGATTTCCAGCAGTCTAAGGCCATGTTCACACGGCTTAAAATGGGCCGTATTTTGGTCCGTAATTACTCACCGGGGTGCTCAAATTACGGGCTGAAAACGGCCCATTCATTACGGTAATCCACAGTTCTCATAGAGAACTATGGATTACGTCTCCTCTCCCTGCTCGGCGAATACGCCGAGGGGGGAGATAATTCACATGTCATTTTCTAGCGGCGTATACGCGCCGCTAGTAATGATTGTCTATGGGCCGGCGAGGTGCCCGCCCCCCTGCTCCCTTCCCCGCACCCGCCCCGCCCCCGGCCACACGGCAAAACTGCGGGCGTAATTACGTCCCGCAGTTAAGCCGTGTGAACATAGCCTAAAGGATTTTTGTATGAAAACTTACTTTGCTGTCTAGGACAAATAATGTGTTTAACTGAATCGATTAATTCAGAATTTCTATTTTTAAGAGGTTTTGCCATCTGACAAAGTCCCTTTTGAGGTCAGCATATATCTCTTAGATTTCTTTATATTACCTGTGTTTTATTATTAACACCTTAATGACCGCTCACCAACTATAGTTGGTGAACAGTGCAAGTCCTCTTTCTGCAGCAACGTCTTTAGAGGGGTTTTTTCGGCTCACAGCTGTGTTCCTAGAGCAGTCTCTGTAAGCACCGGGCAGCGGAGGAAACCTCTGATTCCCGTCACTTAAACCTTTGATTACTGCGGGCAGTGACCGCGGCATAGTCAAGGTGCATTCCCCTGCTCCATCGGATGATCGGGACTCCTGTTGATCAATGGAGCCCAGCAAATGTCTGTACAGGCAGCCCTGGGGACCTAGAGTATCTCCTAGTCTGTCTGTATAAAAAGCCTGAGTAAAGACACACTGTGTGCTGCCCTTACTGCTGCCTGTGTCACATTGAAAATATATAACAATATATATATATATATATATATATATATATATATATATATATATATATATATATATTCAAGTTGCTTAATATCTCCTGCCCGCAACATCGGGTCATTACCAAATTGCTTAATGAGATTAAATGACCATACCAAAAGACTGAATGATGGCGCAAAAATATTTGAACTGAATGTAAATTCAGACTTAGGACGCACTAATTCTGATCTAAAGCAATCCATGCTACAGCTGGAAAATCTCATGTCTAAGGGATGGAAAACCTGATGGGACTCGAATACATTGACCGCTTAAAGGGGTTCTCTTAATACATAGATCATATCTGTAATGATGGGGACAGGAAAAATAAGCACTTTTTCAATTGGTTTGTATCACCTAAATCATTTAGTATAGGAGCTATTACCTAATCTGTGTGTTCTACACCTAAAACTATAGCCTAGGGGTTGGGCCACACCCCCTTTGCTGTGATTTGCTGCCTGATATTTAGTTCAACCCCCTGGATGGGACACGCCACTCATGTGGTTTGCAAGGTGGGTGTTTTTTTATTTTTCTCTCTGGATAATGGAAGTCGGTTGACCCTACCAGAAGTCTGAATTTGACTCTATTGAAAGGTAAAAATAGCGTAGGACCACCCGCCTTGAGATCACGTTTTAAGCCGTGGGTGCCTTAAGCATTTTTTGATCAAAACGTGTGAACTAAGAATCCCAAAGTTTTTTTCATGTATGATAGATATCATAAATGCTTCTTTGGAGGTTTCCATGCATTGTATAGCCCTTTTAGCAGTGGTGTGCCATTTGAAATTGGTGTGCGTGTGTATATATATATGCCGCAAACCCTGCCAGTGGCACCCAGGTTCACATTGTGTTTTTCAGAAATGTTTTTTTGTGCAGAGCTATACGTTGTATTTGGTATATATTGCTTTTAATCTATATAGGGAGGAAGGGATGCCTCCATTTTTGTTTCCTGCACTCCGCCCACCTTCACAGGCTGTTATATCAGTGCAGCATGTTCACAAGGTTGGTGTTTTTTTTTTTTTTCTCTCTGGTTTAATGGAGGTCGGTTTGACCTATTGAGAAGTCTTGAATTTGACTCTAATTGAGGGGGGGGTTTAAAGATAGCGTAGGACCACCTGCCTTGAGATCACGTTGTAAGCCATGGGTGGCTTAAGCATTTTTTGATCAAAACGTTTGATCTAAGAATCTCAAAGTTTTTTTCATGTATGATAGATAGCATAAATGCTTCCTTGGAGGTTTCCATGTATTGTATAGCCCTTTTTATTAGTGGTGTGCCACTAGTAATGGTGTGTGTGTATATAACATATATATATATATATATATATATATATATATTATATTATATATATGCCGCAACCCTGCCAGTGGCACCCAGGTTCACATTGTGTTTTTCAGGAATGTTTTTTTGTGCAGAACTATATGTAGTATTTGGCATATATTGCTTTTAATCTATATAGAGAGGAAGGGATGCCTCCATTTTGGTTTCCTGCACTCCGCCCACCTTCACAGGCTGTTATATCAGTGCAGCATGTTTGCAAGGTTGGTGTTTTTCATGTATTGTACTACCACCCATGTGGGACACACCCCCTGTGCTGTGATTGGCTGTTCTGTGCTCTCTGTGCTCACACCCCCTGAGCTGTGTGAAATTGAAAGTGAAACTAAAGACTGCTCTGCTCAGGGACTGCTCTTATGTGAAGGATCTGGGCAATGCTAAATTCACTCACCCATATAACACACATATAAACACTCTGCTCCCCTCCCCCACCCATATAACACACATATAATACACTCTGCTCCCCTTCCTCACCCATATAACACACATATAAAACACTCTGCGCCGCTCCCCCACCCATATGACACACATATAATAAACTCTGCTTCCCTACCTCACCCATATAACAACCATATAATACACTCTGCTCCCTTCCCCCACCCATATAACACACATTTAATACATTCTGCTCCCTTCCCCCACCCATATAACACACATATAATACATTCTGCTGCTCACCTATATACCACACATATAATACACTCTGCTTCCCTACCCCACCCATATAACACACATATAATACACTCTGCTCCCTTCCCCCACCCATATAACACACATTTAATACATTCTGCTCCCTTCCCCCACCCATATAACACACATATAATACATTCTGCTGCTCACCCATAAACCACACATATAATACACTCTGCTTCCCTCCCCCACCCATATAACACACATATAATACACTCTGCTCCCCTCCCTCACCCATATAACACACATATAATACACTCTGCTCCTCACCCATATAACACATATAATATACTCTGCTTCCCTCCTCCACCCATATAACACACATATAATACACTCTGCTTCCCCACCCATATAGCACACATATAATACACTCTCCTAGACACAATGACAAGATGTTACTTTCTGTAATGTTAGCGGGCTGTATTTATAACTGTTTACACCAATGAAGGTGTTCTAGTTACACGGAGCGTGTGGAGGGAGCTGACAGCTCTCCAGGCATGAGAACTGACCATTGCAGGAGGTCTGCAGAGATGTGACTTCCTCACTCTTCCACTGCTCACACAGAATGATGATGATGACTCAGGGGAGAGCAGGGAGGGGGTGTGATGATGTCACCAGTCTTCAGTGAGAGAAGACATGCCTACTGGGAGGAGAGACTCGCCCCTGGATTTGAAGCTGTAAGAGAGAGAGAAACAGCTCATGTCTGCAAAAGCCTGTACTGAGAAAACCCCTTTAAGGACCTTGCATTGTTTTTGGTTGACATGTTTGTTTTTTTCATCCTCACCTTCCCAGAGCCATAACTTTTTTTTATTTTTCCAACTACATAGACATATGAGGGCTTTTATTTTACGTGACAAGATGTACTTTCTAATGGTGTTATTCACCTTAATATAGAATATAGTGGGAAACTGCAAAAAATTCTAAGTGGGGCAAAATGTTAAAAAAACTTGTGCCATGTTTGCGGGTTTTTTTGTTCTCAGGGTGTTCACTCTCCAGTATTATACAGGTTGATACGAATCCCGCAATACCAAACATGCAGGGTTTCCATTATGTTTTGGTACCTTAAAAAAAAAATCCCCAAATTTTCGATTTTTTTTTAAAATATGTGCCGTGGTTCCATTTTCTGCGACCAATATCTTTTTTGTACTAACATGGACTTGAGTTAGGGTTGCATTTTTTGCAGGCTGAAGTGTACTTTTTATTGGTAACAGTTTGCGACTTTTTTGATACATTTTATTCCAATTCTTAGACGACGTGAAATGACCAAAAAAAACCGTAAATTTTCGCGATTGGAATTTTTTTATTTTTAAGTTGTACTTGTAGTCTCCCTAGAGCACTTAACCACTAGGGGGCCTTATCGCTTGTACACCCTTCTGCACTATATAAATAATGCAGGGCAGGAGATAATAGGATCTTTAACAGCCTTCATTAGACTTCCATCTGCCACAGCAACCTCTTGGCACCCCACGATCTCGTTACGAGGAAGCCAATCGGGAGGGAGGAATGGTGCACAGCAACGTCTAAAGGATTAAACAGTAGGGATCAGAGCCAGCTCATATTCCTGCTGTTAGCAGTGGGTGTCAGCTGCAATTAACCGCCAGCACCTGCCGCCTTTGGAGTGAATATGCCTACTCCATAGCTCCTTACCAGCATTGTGATATACAGTACTTGTACGTCAAATGTCAGTAAGGGGTTAAATACACACCATAAGACCAAACAAATAAAATAATATCATTAAATAACCAACACACTGGTAAAGTGTAAGAGAGGACCCTGCGCACAAGGACTTCAAGGACTTCGCTAGTGGCCTAAAAATTCCAGGGCTTGGACCCTTTGAGTTACATTTTGCAGAAAGTTGGGTTCACACAGCATTTCTCACAGCACGTGAACTGTGGCATGTATTTTACAGATGAAAAAATGTATGTTCCTGCTACTAATTTTCCACATTTTCTGCAAAAGATAATGTACAGTAAACTATAAAATTAAGAAAAACCAAAACAGCACTAACAAATGTGCCTCTTCAAAAGGGGACCTTAATAGATAGATAGATATTTAGGTCCCCTCAGCAGTAAGGTAGTTATAAAGTTCCCTTAGTAGTAAGATAAATATATGGGTTCCCTCATTAGGCAGGTAGGTATATTGGTGCCTCCAGTAGGTAGGGATGCACACGACCTCCTCAGTAGGTGGAGATATAGGTGACCCCTCAGTAGGTAGAGATATAAGTGCCCCTAGATACAGTGGATGACAATGTAGTAACCACCAATCCTTTGTCATTTACCATACAAAAAATTCTAATAGAAGGAAAGACTTATTAAAAGATAACTTTTATTGTTACGCTCTAAAATATAAAGCACAACTATTGTTCACCAATAGCCCTTGAAGGGCACAACAAGCCAGCTAAATTGCTGAAATGCAAACATGACAAACAAAGGGAAAGAAGAAAATACACCCTAGAATTCCCTAAACAAACTATCAACCAACTGTCCTACGGATCAGGAAAATCGCCCCTATAAGGACGTTTCTGACCCTACAATAAATACACCCTAGAAATCCCTGTAGTTCAGTCCCGACAATTTTCGATTCTCCCTTTAGTTTTAAAGGATCACATCAGGGGACAAATGTATGGACTTAGCAATATAAACCTCAATCAGTAAAGACAGAATTCAATATCCAAGTATGCATACAAAATAACACACTAGGTAATTAAATATAAGAAACAACAGTGATTACAGTGAATAAACCTATGATGTAAGGAACATTCACAAGATGATGCTTCGAAAGCACAGAAAAAGTAACAAATGCATGAGAATACATCAAACTGCGGCGTTGTCTTAATAGTATTGAAATACCTGTGCTGATGATGACAGGTCAGAAAGAGAGATGCCACATACCGTCCATAACTAATAATGAAATGTGTAGCTTACCTCCCTATCGGTCAAATATGCCGCCCATGAATTGCTACAGCCGTCTCCTACCAGCTTAACCTGCTCACTGTAGCGGTGTTATTATGTGTGACAGTTGGGAACAAGTGAGTCATGAGAATTTAGCACAACAGTGAAAACGGTTGTAGCAATTCATGGGCGGCGTATTTGACCGATAGGGAGGTAAGCTACACATTTCATTATTAGTTATGGACGGTATGTGGCACCTCTCTTTCTGACCTGTCATCATCAGTATTTCAATACTATTAATTTACACTCTCTGGAGAATGAATGCCGGCAACAGGACATCATCTTAAACCATTCTTTTCATATGACCTACCCTATGTATTATCCAATACAGTCTAGACCTCATAGATTAGACACCTTCCAGGAACTCTTTGAGAGGGATGTAAGAACATTGTACACATTTTGGCTAGTCCTGCTTCTCAGAAATCCAATTTGACTAGAGGGGAAATAAAGGCTCCTCAGCAGATAGAGACTAATTCACACCTGATAGAGCGGCCGATAAGAGTTGTGTGGTCGTCATGAATGGGGAATTATACAGGCAGCTAAATTTGGATGTGCTATTAGATATTAAGATCTATTTATTGTTATCCAAAGATTTCATAGTAGATTTTCAGATTAAATTTAAGTCTTTTTTGTCAGAAGGGGTTAATATTGGAGCTATAACCAATAAAATGGAAGATTATATTACGTGGACAGTCTAGTTGTACCTTTTTTACTCTCTTTACCAAAAATACTGTACATAAGGATTGTTTCCCACCTCCCCTGAGACCCATTGTACCCAGTATTAGTTCCATGGGAGAAAAATTGGGAGTTTTTGTCAATCACTACTTACAACTGTTGATTAAACAATTGCCAGGATATATCCTGTTACAGTGAAGGATTAACTAGAGTGGAAGAGGGGATACAGCTGGGTGTCCGGGATTTAGTCGCTATGTATCCTTCCATTCCTCATTTATTCAGATATTCATTATCGTACTAGTCACTATTCACAAGAAATACAGAACATTTTTGTTTTATCAGGACAATTTTTATTGGAGCACAATTGCTTCTCTTTCGATAATAATTTTTATCTCCAAAGATGTGGAGCTTCAATGGGGGCCAAGTTTTTGCCAAGTTAGCCAATATATACATGGCCATGTGGGGAGGGCGGGTTCTTGTTATCCAATTTAAATACCTTTCTCTCCCACATCAAGTGGTATGGTCATTATATTGATGACCTGATCCTGGGGTGGCAGGGAATAGCTTTACAGGTATCGGATTTTGTCTCAGAAATTAATTAGAATAACTTGAACCTGAAATTTACATCTACTCATAGGACCACATGTATGAAATCTGTCTTGGTCTAAAACTCAATTTGTTGCCCATAGCAATCAATCAGAATGCCTCTTTAATTTCATATAGTGCTCTGGAAAAATGAGACGGGTGCTCTGATTGGTTGCTATGGGCAACACAGTGAGTTTTAGACCTAGACAGTTCTCATACATGTGGCCCATAATGTTCATTATATTTTCTGAATGTGATGTTTGAGTTCTACAAAGAAGTCAGGGTTGACCCACTCAGAAAGATAACTGTGACTAATTCCATTCTTCTTGCAACTTCATGACCTCCCCTGCATATGGTTAGAAACCTGCCCAAAGGAGAATTCATCCACATCAAATGCAACAGCTCGCATATCAATACCTATCGAGACCAACAACGAGAGGCAATAATTTGAATTGGTCCTTAAATAAAGAATGCCAACAAGTAGATAATATACCATACACTAATTTGTTGGATACATATAGTCCTATTGGAAATCTCAGGGAGGATAAACCTAAAACTATAGTTTTCTCTACTCATGTCAATCTGTAATGTAGTAAAGTATATAATTAAAAAATACTTACCTTTTGTCATGTGGATGGCTGGTGGATTGGCTGGGTCATCGCGAAAGATGACATTAACCATGCCAGTGAGCGGAGTCTAAGGTGACTCCTGGTATTCACCAGAGCAGACTGCAAGCCAGGTCGCTACCCATGACATAATCACTCGCGGTGATGGCCAGGGTGGTAGCAAGGTACAGGAGGGACAGGCAGAGATGTAGTTGGTGGTACAGGCAACAGGTCAGGACAGGTGGCAGGAAAGAGTGTATTCAGGAGCATAAGCCAAAGGTCAGAACAAAAAATAACAAATATGGGCAATAGACACAAATGCTCAGAGAAAATGCACTAACTACTATCAGAGAGGAAGTTGGGATGTGTCCATATAAAGATGCTGGCAGAATGGTTTCAGAAAAGTTGGGTGGCGCTCTGGCCCTTTAAGTTAGCAAGGATCATGTGGTCGCACAGAAAGTCAGGGAGCAGGGGAGGAGACCGGATGCCAGCGGGGAGCGGAGAAGAGGTGAGTAGAACCCCGAGGCACAGACCGTGGTATGTGCCATGACGACTTTATTACTGGCAGATGAATGCGCAAGAGATATGATAGAGTCTAATGTTAAGTTTGTATCTAAAAAGCTCCCACTTTGGGAACATTGTTATCTCGGAGTCTTTTTACAAGTAGCAATATCATTAAAAAAACATGGCTATCTATAAAGGTTTTTATGGTTGTGGCCATCGGAAATGTACAGCTCATCAGTGTGATAGCATTATATCCATGTCTAACCAAAAAACTTATCAAATGAATTCCTTTATGAATTGCACTACCTCTTGTGATATATGTAATCACTTGCAAACATTGCAAATATACAATACATAGGTTGCACAGCTAACTAATTAAAAACAAGAATTGGGCGTCATCTATCAGATAGCTGTAAATTAGGCAACTTTAACATCTCAGATGGTTTCAAGACATTTCAAGAAAGTGAATAATGGAGATACATCAGACTTTATCTACTCAGACATTGACAGGGTCACACATCCCATACAGGGCGGTGACCACAAACACAAACTCCTTAGGCCGTGTTCACACGGCTTATTCAAGCCGTAATTGCGGGCCGGATTTCGCCTGCAGTTACGGCTCGAATAAGGGGCGGGATGGGGGCGGGCGGGGGCTGCCCGCCGGCCCCATAGACAATGCATTATTTACGGCGCGTACACGCCGTAAATAAAGTGCATGTCACTTTCTCCCCCCGCGGCGGATTCGCCGAGCGGGGAGGAGGGACAGAATCCACAGTTCTCTATGAGAACTGTGGATTACCGTAATGACTGGGACGGATTGGAGCCGTACTGAAGCGCAAATCCGGCGCGCAGTACGGCTCCAATCCGCGGCCAATTAAGCCATGTGAACGGGGCCTTAAGGCGATGTCTACCCTGCAGTGGACAAAAAAGAACCTGAAAAACAAATCCCAAAAACTTTCATAAAACTGAGTTTTTTGTCCACTGCCTGTCAAAAGCTGCTGAAAAAAATGTTTTTTGCAGCGATTTGCGTTTTTTGCCGCGTTTTTTGTGCATTTTTTGCTTGTCTTCATGTCTGGTCTCTAATGAATGCATAAGTCAAGCCATTGGATGTAACTCCACCCAACAAACGTATATGTAAAGCACATTATTTCACTTATATGTAATCTTGTAGTCATTTTACGGATTTTTGTCAGCAAAAATACATTTTTCTATGGATTTTGACGCTAAAGTTCTTTTTTTTTTTTTTACAGATTTTAGCACTAAAATCCGTAATTTTTAGCAGCAAAAGCGAGATAAATTTATTAGCGCCAAAATCCATAAAAAAGGATTTTTGTGGCAAAATCCGTAAAAAATTTATTTTTAGCAGCAAAAGCGAGATAACTTTAATAGCGCCAAAATTTGCAGAAAAACGTATTTTAGCGCCTAAATCTGTAAAACACCCTATTTTAAGCGTCAGAAGCTAGATACTTTTATTAGCGGCAAAATCCGTAAAAGTATTTTTAGCAACAAAAGCTGTAAAAAACTTATTTCTGTGCCAAAATCAGTAAAAAAGTATTTTTAACGACAAAAGCGAGATAACTTTATTAGTGTCAAAATCCGTAAAAAATACTTATTTTATCGTCTAAATCCATAAAAAAAAATTTTGAAACAAAATCAGTAAAGAAACGTAGTTTTGCGACAAAAGCAAGATAACTATATTACCGCCAAAATCCATTAAAAAAAACTGATTTTTAGTCGCAAAAGCAAGATACCTTTATCGGCTGCAAAATCCAGATTTTTTTGCGCCAAAATCCGTAAAAATCCACTCGCGACAAAAGCAAAATAACGTTAGTACAAACGAGGACACATCGGACACTTGTATGCAGATTTCATAAGGTATAACCTGGGTTAACACCCGCTATACACTCACCGGCCACTTTATTAGGTACACCATGCTAGTAACGGGTTGGACCCCCTTTTGCCTTCAGAACTGCCTCAATTCTTCGTGGCATAGATTCCACAAGGTGTTGCAACGATGCTCAATTGGTACCAAGGGGCCCAAAGAGTGCCAAGAAAATATTCCCCACACCATGACACCACCACCACCAGCCTGAACCGTTGATACAAGGCAGGATGGATCCAATGCTTTCATGTTGTTGACGCCAAATTCTGACCCTACCATCCGAATGTTCGCAGCGAAATCGAGACTCATCAGACCAGGCAACGTTTTTTCCAATCTTCTACTGTCCAATTTCGATGAGCTTGGGCAAATTGGAGCCTCAGTTTCCTGTTCTTAGCTGAAAGGAGTGGCACCCGGTGTGGTCTTCTGCTGCTGTAGCCCATCTGCCTCAAAGTTCGCCGTACTGTGCGTTCAGAGATGCTCTTCTGCCTACCTTGGTTGTAACGGGTGGCTATTTGAGTCACTGTTGCCTTTCTATCAGCTCGAACCAGTCTGCCCATTCTCCTTTGACCTCTGGCATCAACAAGGCATTTCCGCCCACAGGACTGCCGCTCACTGGATGTTTTTTCTTTTTCGGACCATTCTCTGTAAACCCTAGAGATGGTTGTGCGTGAAAATCCCAGGAGATCAGCAGTTTCTGAAATACTCAGACCAGCCCTTCTGGCACCAACAACCATGCCACGTTCAAAGGCACTCAAATCACCTTTCTTCCCCATACTGATGCTCGGTTTGAACTGCAGGAGATTTTCTTGACCATGTCTACATGCCTAAATGCACTGAGTTGCCGCCATGTGATTGGCTGATTAGAAATTAAGTGTTAACGAGCAGTTGGACAGGTGTACCTAATAACGTGGCCGGTGAGTGTAGGTGGGACTTCAATCTTCTGGGTGGGCTTTCATTGAAAAAATGCAGCAAAAAATGCTGCGAAAAGGCGCCAAAAAACGTCCGCCGCTTTACCTAGTAAATGTTTTGCCCTGCTCTGGCGTTTTTTGCAACATGTTTCAAAAGACAACCAGTAAAAAAACCGAGCAGAAAAAAAACGCTCTGTGGACAGCTATTGGACAGCTTTACATTCGTTTTTTCAGCGTTTTTATCAGGCCTCCGCAGTTTTAGCAATATTAGACAGGATGTGATATCTTTTTATTGATTATACTACAACCATATTAATAGCTATTTGGGCATACACTGTTTTTATTGTGATTTTGTTCTTTTGTTTTTAATCGGTATACTGGTCTATGTGATATCATGTGATCTACCTCCCTTGAAGCTATTTAAAACAGGAAGGTTACTATTATCCCATATGCTCTTTGCCTACATGTTAAAAGCTAATCAATGAAACTGGAATACCCCTTCAAAGGATATTGAGACATCTATTAATATTCTACAGGACTTGTAACAGAAGGGTTTAACAGAAGGACATAGAGTTCTAATGGGTTAAAGTGATGATAAGACACACCATGCTGATAAGACACAACAGGGAGGGAAGTCACCATCCCAGCCAAGGCTGCTGGAGTAGAAAGAGATGGTCGGCAGCTTAGGAAATCTTTTGAAAACAAGCTGGAGAAAAAAAGCCTAGCGTTAAAAGGTAGTTTGTATTTGGAAATAATATTTATTTTCTTGTTTCAAGTTTAAAGCAAACCCAAGGGATTGGAATCCCCCTTTTAAAATGTTGTACCAAATACCAAATTCGAACTATACCAAATTTACAGAGACCTAAATAAGTTTTTTGGGGTTTTAAACTGTGAAAACCATTTTTGGTTGGTGAAAAAGATGAATAGGGTAACTCCCCCTTTGGATGGGTTAAAACATATATTTTTAGGAGATGTTTTTCATGGATCGACTTCCAAGAACAAGTGACTTATATCTTTTAGATAAAAAGGGGAAATTTGACCCTGCAGTCGATGAAAACGTCCAAAACCTATGGCGGGAATACTTCCAAGCTGAAATTCGCTACAGTTTTCTCTGGTAATCATTATTTGACAAATTGTCATCCCTCCATATCATTAAAAATTCGACCACCGAGGAGTATATTATAGCACTAAGGACATGCTATGCTGAATATTCATATGTACAGGACTATGACAACATGGATAGAAGGCTCAATAAAAGGGCTATAAAAGGAGTTTACTTAGGAAATCTAGAAATATAGCAAACCCAATATACAAAACCCTTTCTTTTTATGGAAAAAAATAAGGAAAAATTGATTTACAAATGGTGACATTTTCCACACCTTTCAGCTGAAATTATTGGAGCCTAGTAAATGTTACATAAGCATTTGCCTTGCTCTATCTGTATAAACGTTACATAATATGTTCAAAACAGGTATAAAATGTGTGGTGAGAAGGTCTCTTTCTTTAGGCAATTTACTTTCCGCTAGCTTATATGTCAGCAAGAACAGAAAAGGTAATTTGTTTAGACATAATGGTTGTTTCAAATGTGGTAATAACAGATGTGCATTATGCAAATACATCTGCAAATCCAAAGAATATTCATCCAACAAAGCTAATTTAACATATCCTATTAAATCTTGTATAAGTTGTAATTATACACAGGTCGCTTACCTGATCAAATGTAAAACAAGTTGTATACAATATATCAGGAGTACTACACAAAACTAAAGACCAGAAATGCGGAACACGTGATTACCTCCAAGCCAGATAGTCTGTCCTCCTTAAAGGGGTTATCCACTATAAAAAAATCATATTGAATGGGGACAGGGTAGGCAAAAGAAAAAAAAAAAACCTTTCTGTCCTCCACCACTTCCATCTGGAGCTCCCCAGTGATCCGCACTTCCACTTCTGAGTTCTTGTCCCGACTTCCATTGGAGCATGAGCCTCTAATGCATGTTGGGATGAGAACACAGGACTGAAGAGGAGAAGATCACCGTGGAGCTCCAGAGCAGCAGCTGCGGGGGGACAGGTAGGTAAGTATAATAGTATCATTTTTTTTTTTGCCAACCCTGATTCTATTTCAATATTATTCTTTACAAGTGGACAACTCCACCCTCCTTTTATGAGGGTGTTAATCTTCTGTTGTTGTTTAGGTTTAAAACATGTGAGCAGTGTACACTACTCAAGAAAAGTTAGGGATATTTGGGTTTTTGGTTGAAATTTCAATATAAAAAAAATTTCTTGACCATTTTTTGTATTACCCTAAATAAGACCATCTCTTAACTTCAGAAAACACATGTCCAACGTTCAAGTTTCAGTATTTTTTTTCAATTTGCTCATTCTAAAAAAGGACTTCTGGAAAAAAATCACAACAGGTGTTTTTCCCAAATCACCAATACATTTAGAGGATCAATTTGAATTGGGGATTTAAAACAGCCCTCCCCCATCGTGTGTTCAATTTTCTTATGGACCAAAAAACACCACAATTTTTAAAGTACCTCATCATTGCTGGCTTAAGCAGGGAGCTTAGAGGGAAAGTGGCCAGAGTTGGGTTTGTAAGGGGAGTTGTTGGGTTGTAAATTGAGTAAGAGAAAAAAAAGGAAAAGGGAAAAGAAAGAAGTGGAATTTTTGGTTATTTTGATGAATTTTTGTAAAAAATGTAAAAACTTTTAGTTGAAAATTAGTTTTTGTGAAATTTTGTTGTTGTTTTGGGGATTTTTGGGGGGTGGGAAAATAATTTTTTGGTTAAAGTTTAAAAATAAGTTGGGAAAAGGAATTGAAAATTTAGTGAGATTTTTGGGGCTTTTTAATTTTTTTTGTATAAAAAAATGTTAAAAATTTTCGTTTTTGTTTTTTTGGAAAAAGAAATTTTTTTTTATGAATTTGTGTTTGGTTTTTGGGAAAACAAAAATTGTTTTTTTTTGGGTTTAATTTTTATGCAGTTTACTTTCCCACAAAAGAGTGTTAACTTGATTCTGGGGATCAGTTTTATCCGATATAAAAATCTATATAGTTTTTTTGTGTTTTTTTTACTTTAAAAAAAAAAAATTAAAAGAATACTTTTCATTGATATTTTAAGTGACCCACAACTTTTTTTTTCCATTTAGGGACCTAAATGAGACCTTTTTTTTCTGTGGGCTTGTAAAGTTATGGGACCAGTACTGGGACTCAGGGCTAGTAGCCCCTGTGTAGTATAGCGAGTCTGTGTGGAAGGCAGAATAAATGGTGTGGTTTTCTGGGTGATGTGGTGCACCAGTATTTTAAATCAGACACAGAGACTCTCGGCTTCAGGGATATTACAGGCTTTACTCATGGCTCAATACTTGTAGGAGGTTAGACTGTTTGTCACACAACATTACACAGTATTGTACTCTTACTCTTCCTCACTAAACAATTGCTCCCCTGGCAATTTCTTGCCTCTTACTCAGCCCTTTGCAGTCTCTTGGTACGCTTCCCTCTTGAGACAATGCTTCCTCACCGTGCTCTACTGTTACTTGCACTCTCTCTGGGTTTGTTTTAGGATTTGTGATTGTTCCGGCCCTGCCCTACACTCCGCCGACAAGTGATAAATTTCCCTTTCCCCTTTAATGGCAACTGCTTTCTTTTAAAAACCTTGGGGAAATCAACAACAACCACTAACTTTTAACTCAATTTAAACTTGTCCATAGTAACCCCCTTATAAAACTGTGTATGTAAAAACCATCCCCAACCACCCCTACAAACCATCGCTAAAAAACCAACCCCTTACACTTTTTGTGCAGGCCAGCCCCGTCTCCCTAACTAATTAACCCTTTTGTTACCTGTACCACTGAGTTACACATATAACTATATATACAAATATAAATCCCATTCCTACAGGATGAAGTGTAATTTTTTTATTGTTTTTATTTTGTTTTATATTTTTGATATAAAAACTATTGTTAGCTCAGAAACAAGCAAACCATGACTTTAATTGTCAAGCGTAAATTGGTCTTTACATAACATCTGTTGGTCCCTTAAACTGTGTCAAGAACAACAAATTACTGAAGACCTGCAGCTCTGCCTCATTTGAGGGTAGGATTAGGCGCTACCCATAACGGGGGGCACTTCAAGTCTGCTTCAAGGGGGATTCAGACCCCTACTCTCAAACAGTTCCCCCATATTTCCGGGCATTTCCGTGTGGATTGGGAGAATTGTTTTTAAAACGGAACCCTGTTATTTCGCTGTTTAATTAAATGTTTTTTTAGTAAAGACCGGGCTTATTTTTACCAACTACATTGCTCCGTTTTGTGTCTGCGAACGCCCAACCACTACCATCTTGGGTATGTCCCGGCCAGACTGCACTACTACCCCCACCATACGCCAGAGGTAGTACCCTAGGGACCTTGTCCAGACCACCAACGACTCAGGTGCCTTCCCCCTCCACTGTAGTGCTGCACCCGAGGGAGAGGCCTGGAGTTGCCTTTTACCCCGGACAAATACTATCAAGCTCAAACCCTCAGGTCGTCCCCCCGTTTCCCTTTTCCCCGGGGGGCAATAACAGGGGACGTTTCAGGCTCGGGCCTAGGGCAACATGAGCTGTAAAACAGCCATGCTACTATAGAAGTTTTAAACCCCCTTTATATTTTTTCAAGTTTTTTTTTTTAAGACATTTACTTTTAAGTCTTTGTGGACTTACACTAAATATTATCTGCTTTCTTGATTTTCAATAATACAGTGTTTTTCCCGTAACCAGCCCTGAGTCGTTTCTTGATGACCATGTAGTCTTCGTAACGCAAGGGGTATCGTTTTGTCACATTTCATTTAGTTATCTAGTATTCCTTTTCATCCATGAACACTCAAGAACCCTTATAGTACATTCTTTCTTTTTTTTTAAACGTTATTTATTCCCAATTTTTTTTAGAATGAAAATAAGAGAAAACTAAAATCCCCAAGCGTTTTACATCAAAATGGGGAAAGCTTTTGATGTAGTGATGATATTGGTACAAAAGAAAGTGTCCCAAAATCAAAGAAAGTCCGCAAATTAGTTGGGGGAGTTAGCGGACCCAAAACCATAAGGTTTTACATGTACTTAGAACCGGTTTGCAAATAGCCAAAAAATAGGCTGTAATAACCTTTATGAAAAAAACAAGACAAAGACAAAGCAAAAAACAAAGGGGAAATCTATGGGGGGGTTTTGGAAGAAAAAGTTAGGGGATAGGAGCACTTGGTCTGTTCCCGGAAAATTGTGCTATCCCTGGGCATTGGAGATTATAAATGGGCCCCGGCTTCCGATAACCTCGAACTTGTCAAGTCTGTGTCCAGAAAAGCCATGAGATATTTTATCTTGGGTGTCTTTTAAATTTGACTAACCCGCTGGTCTTCGGGGGGGGGGTACCTGATCTTTCGTGGGGCTACTTATAGGCATTTGGTTTCTGTTTTCAGGTGCAGGAGCAAAAAGCGATTTAGGGCCGGCGAAGGCGCTGGGAAAAATATTTAACAGGTAAACCCGGGGTTCGAGGAATGTTGGACCCTATAACCCCGCGACTAGGGATTTACTATTCTCCAAAGGGAATTTTATTCTAGGGCATTTCCAAATAGTCTCCGAGTTCCCCGTGCCCTTTCCCCAAACTCCCCGCACAGGGCGAGACTGAGGATAAAAGTATGCAAAAAGTGCACGGGTGTTGGTACCAATGCATCAGTAGTTTTTTTTTGGTTTTCCCCTTAAGGGGACCCCACGAGGAAACTTGGCTGCCTGAGACCAAATGTTTGCCATGTTTCTAAGGGAAAGGGGGTCCCCCAAAAATCCTCCCATTTTTTCATGTAGGAGTGATTGGGTCAGGGGAAAAAGGTTCGGGGTCACAAAATTTGATATATCGAGAATCAGTCCAGCTGTGGAAAACTTGCCCGAATATCTTTTCAAAAAAAAGTGGGGGGCCGATACGAGTAGAAGATAAAAGATCTATGCAGAAGTGCCTAATCTGAAATAAAATAATAAGTTGGGGTGGGAGCCCCCAAATTTTTTCCCCTTAAAATTCAAAAGGTAAATTTCTCGACCCTTTTTTTGTTTCCCCCAATGTTCCCCCCAAAGTTAAAAAACGGTTGCAAACCAGGCTTCGTGGGGGGGCCCGAAAAATACAGGGAGCATTTTGGGTTTGGGAAAAGAAAATGTCATAGGTGAAATACCGAGCTAAGGTTAAATTTCTTTTGACAAATTTTCCCCACCTTCCATGTCCCAAACCCTGGGGCCCAAAAAACGGCTTTGGGAATTTGGATTTTGAGTTGTTTGGGCCATAGGAGCGAGTTAGGTGGATTTGGGGGCCACCAAACTTCTTCAGTTTGTCCATTGGGGATTGCATAAAGGACGCCAGGCTGGGATTCTAAAATAATTGAGCTGCCATAAAACTTTTGTAGTTGGCACGGAAAACCACCCGGGACTTGGAGAATAGGGTTTTATTTTTTCGGTGCCTACCCCGCGCCCATATGAAACTTTTAAAAGCACTTGCTTTTTTTTTAAATCTCCGTTGGGGAATCGGCACAGCAGTGTCTCAAAAAAATACAAACAGCTTTGGGAGGGCTGTCATTTAATCGCCCCCTATCCCGCTAAGAGTGAAATCGGGGGGCATGCCACTTACTCAAAAAACCCGGGGTACTTCTAGGAAATTTTTTAGGGTAGTTATTTGAGAAAAAACGTGGGTTAAAAATGGCGTCAATTTTATCCCCAAATTTTTTCAAAGATCTCTGTTTCCCTTTAAACGAAGTTCGATCTGTCAAGTCCAACCGAGAGGCAGGGTATTTAAGGGGAAAAGCTTCTGTTTTAGACAGTTGACCCGTAGCCCCAAAAGAACCCGAAGTGACTCAAAATGATTGCAGATTGGGAATAGTGGTATGAAATTTGTTTAATAGGGGTTTCTCTGCGTATAATATATTTTTAAAATTCCCCGTCTCGGATTGATGCCCAAAGTCTGGGGTTATTTCGGTAGCCCCTGCCCCTGGCTCAATACAGAGGCAAAAGATCATCGGGGACAGGGGGGGGCCCCGTCTAGTGCCCCTTTTTTAGCAAAAACAGTGGGGGGTCTGCTGTGGGGGCGAATGGGGCAGAAGGGTGAGAGTAAGGGACGGGGGCGGTATGAAAGGGGGCCCCAAGCCAAATACTTTCAATACTTCAAACATAAACTTCCAGTTAAGGCGATCAAACGCCTTTTCCGCGTCCAAACTGAGTAGTAAGGCTGGTTCCTGTCTTCTGTGTGCAATCTCAATCAATCTATCGCTCTTCTAGTGTTATCGGCTCCCTGCCTGCCAGCAACAAAGCCAACTTGGTCTTTATTAATCAGTCCTGGCAGGTAGCACGATAAGCGATTAGCCAGTATTTTGGCAAATATTTTTATGTCGGCATTTAGAAGGGCGATAAGTACATTCTTTCTAACAGTAAGGAAGCTGGAGGACAGAGAGAAGCTACAGAAGAAACTGGTGAGGCTGCACATATTACCTACTCACCTTGCCTCCTCCTGCCTCATTTAGTGCTAAAGCTAGGCTGACAGCTCAATTGCTTGTGCTCATGTCATTAGAGTTTGTCCTGCCATGCATCCCTTAACCCAGGAGCTTGTTAAAGATCCTGAAGGATCCTGCTTGGGATGCTGCAAATGAAATTCCCTCTTATACAGGTTCTATTGTAAGGGGACACAGAAGAACTTTTGTGCTACACTTAATAATTGCTGTACAAACCTGCACAGTTATGTGCTAGTTAAAGAGACACTTGAAACATAAATTGAATTAGAGAAAAATGCCTCTACAAAAATTTACATTACTTTAGTATGTCTATACTGAAACAATTACTCTCTCATTTTTTGAGCTCTTGTTATAACTGTATTAGTGCACTTCTACAGGATAATTAGATCGGATATCTGTGTGTATGAAACTATTATCACAGCTTTGTGTCAGATATATATATATATATATGTGTGTACATACACACATATGTGTGATCTATCTATATGTCAATTTGTATCTGTTTATACAGTGTATCTATATAGTCAATTAGCTATTTAGCTAATTAGATCTAACCAATAACTAGGCAAAAGAGGAAGAAAGCAGTTTTGTATTCTAATTCTAATGAGGTTATTATTTATGAGGATAATTTTCTTAGTATAAGAGCTCCATAATAGTCTCTAAATATATATAATAGGAGCCATGAGAGTATGTAACACAATGTTTTCTTATTATATTATATAAGTTTAGAACGTATTACATTTTTTCTTGCCTTCCATGGCTTTATAAGTGTAAAACATCATAGTAATTTAATGACTGATTATGGATCAACTAATAGTTTTCATTTCATTTGATTAATAGATTTAATAATGCTAAGAATATATAGATTGACTTTAATATCTGATTAGTACATAAAATTGTGCTTAATATGTAACAATAATATCACTTTTATGTGGCGTTAGCTACCAAAGCTTAGCAGGCACAATTTCTTTTCAAAGAAATAGTATAGCTGCTGAGGCGTTGGGATATAAAATTACTTTAAGAAGGTCATGTGGAGTTGGCACCTGCTCCTCAATTGATGTCTACCATGTCACAGGCAAGTTTCTTAATTATAAGCAGGTTTTCTTTCATTAATCAGTTATTCAAAGTTAAAATCCCTAATTAGTTCATAGCCACCTGTTACCTTAGAGTAATTTTCCTCCCACATTGTGGGATTCTACTGTTGTATTCATTTATTATACAGATTTCTACTATGCAAGTGACACCAAAACCAGAAGTTTTTAATCGACTTTATTTGTAAGGGTTACTGTACATGGTATGGCCAAACTGTTGCAGCTACACAAAGATCACTACGAATTGTCATGCTGCACCTGGCCTTGCATATTGTAACCATGACAAGCACAAGTGTAAGGGTTAGCAGGCCTGTCTTAATTCTTATGTCTGATTATCCCAGCCCTAGCCCATCTCTTCAACCTTAATACTTTTCCCTATCGTCTTTTCTTCTTTTAAACATGCAACCATCACACGTAACCTTCAAGAAGCCATTCTTTGTCCGGTACTCTTTGCCCAACTATTATAACATCTGGTTACTCTCTTTTGTCTCAAAACTCTTCAAACAACATGTCTATCTTCAACTGACTTTTCATCTTTCATTAAACTCACTTCTCAACTAGCTACTGTAACGGTCAGGAGTAGTGGATCTACTGGAGCACCGCAAGCAGTGGTATAAGGCTCGCCAGGGAGCATAATCTAAGTAACTCCTGGTATTCACCAGAGCTGACCGCAAGGCAGATTGAGCTTGCTGCGGCAGGAGTCCTACCAGGTCGCTAACCCTGACGCAACTTGCTTGCGGTGTGGTACAGAATCGTATATCAAACTGACAGGAAGGTCAGGACAGCCGACAAAGGTTCGTGGTTGAAGGATGGAGGCAAATGGTACGGTACACAGAAACACTAGCAAGACTCAGGTTAAATAGGGTCAGCGTTCGGTGATCACCACTGGCCCTTTAAATTGAACAGAGCTGGTGTGAGTGCACAAACTAAGGAGTGGGGACGCGCACACTGGCAGGCAGATATATAGACTGGAGCTTGGAAAGGTGAGTAGCTGCAGGAAGGAACGGAGCAGTGAGCACGCTTGCGGCCCGACATGCGGGTCGCGGCGCCGCTCACCACCAGGATATTGGTGCACCTGTTACTTGATGTGATGGTCGCAGGAGCACCTGTGACAGTACCTCTCCTCCTTAGGCCTCCTCCTCTTTCCAGTCGCAGAGGAATCTCTGGAGTAACTCACGGTCCAGAATGTTGTCTTCTGGCTCTCAGGACGTTTCTTCTGGCCCAAACCTCTTCCAGTCAATGAGGAAATGTTGCTTCCCCCTGATCTTCCAGGAGAAATGATTCAGGACAAGTGGTTTCAGCAAGGAGTCATGGAAGGAGTTCGGGACACGCATTGTGGATGGAAGACAGCGCTTATAAGCCACTGGGTTGATGCGTATCAATACCTCGAATGGCCCCAGGAAGTGAGGGCCCAGTTTGTAACTGGGGATCTTGAACAGAATGCTTCTGGCCGACAACCACACCTTGTCTCCAGGAGCAAAGATCAGGGGAGGTCTCCTCTTTTTGTCTGCTTGGGCCTTCATATGAACAGATACCCATTGCAGGGACTGTCTCATCCCAGATGGTCATTAGGTCCTGGACCAGGTCCTCCACAGCAGGAACCTCAGAAGACACCGAGAGGGGGTGGTGGACGGGGATGCTGCCTATAGACAATATAAAAGGGAGAGGTGCTGGCAGACTCTGAATCCAAAGTATGAGATCTGTGCCCATGGTATGAGGATGGCCCATTCTTCTTGACGCTCCTAAACGATGAGGCGCAAGTAGCAGTTGCCCAGGACCTCGAGAAGAATTGGACCCCCGGTCCGAGACAAAAAGTCGAGGAAGTCTGTGCAGATGGAAGATGTGTTGAAGAAGAGGCTGGCCAGGCGTGGAGCAGAGGGTAGGACCGGCAGAGAAACAAAGTGAGACATTTTTGAGAACCAGTCGGTGACCACCCAAACAACAGTATTAGTGGAGGAGGGAAGAAGATCAGTGACGAAGTCCATAGCCACGTGGGTCCATAGGCTACTGGGAATAGGTAGTAGTTATAGCAGACCTGCTGGCTTGAGGTGATTTGACTTGTTACGGGCACAAGTAGTACAAGATTCAATGACCTCTCGAACATCAGCAGAGATCAGACGTTCAGGGGAAATGATGTGTCGAGCATCTGGTTCTTCCCCTATCCCATCAGAGGCACAGGAAAGGGCATTCACCTTGACATTCTTCTCCAAATGGCAAAAATGAATTAGGAAATCAAACCGGAAAAAGAAGAGGGACCATCAGGCTTGTTACGGGTTTAGACATTGGGCTGTCTGGAGATGCAGGAGGTTTTTGTGGTCAGTGTAGATATTAACCAGGTGACAAGCCCCCTCAAGGAGATAGTGCCATTCTTCCAAAGCCAGTTTGATGGCCAGTAATTCCCGGCCCCCAATGGTTTAATTCTTCTCTGCGGAGGAAAACGTTTTAGAAAAGAAGCCACATGTGAGGGTCTTGCCTTTGGGACCTTTTTCAGTAAGGACCGCCCAGTCCCCAACTGAAGAGGCATTGACTTCTAAGAAAAATGGCTTCTCCGTATCTGGCCAGGAAAGCATGGGTGCAGATGCAAATGCCGATTTCAGCCTAGAGAAGGCTTCTTCAGCTGCTGGTGGCCATAGCTTTGGGTTGCCATTCTTCATGGTGAGGGCCAACATTGGGGCCACCAGCGTCAAGAAGTGTGGCATGCATTGCCTATAATAATTGGCGAAATCCAGAAACCACTGTATGGCCTTACCACTGCAGAACGGCAGACAATTTAGCGGGTCCATCTGCAGACCCTTGTTCAAGATGATATAGCTGAGAAACGGCTAGTTTGGCATAGAGGCGATTATTATGTAGATGTCTCAAAACCTGGTGCACGTGAACCTGGTGGGACTCTGGATCGGGTGAGAAAACCAGGATATCATCCAGATAGACAACAACACAGATGTATAGGAGGTCCCAGAATATGTCGTTAATGAATTCCTGAAAGACCGCTGGTGCATTACAGAGCCTGAAGGGCATATTCAGGTACTCAAAGTGCCCTAGTGCTGAAGGTCGTCTTCCACTCGTCCCCCTCATGGATCTGAATGAGATTGCAAGCTCTTTGCAGGTACAGCTTGGAAAAAACCTTGGCTCCACAGAGTCGGTAAAAGAGTTCAGTAATCAACAGCAAGAAGTAAAGGTTCTTTATGGTTATCTTACTGAGCCCGCGGTAATCAATACATGGACGTAGGGAACTGTCTTTTTTTCTCTACAAAAAAGAACCCGGCACCGACTGGAGAGAATGACTTACAATGGTGCGGACTTACAATGTAAAATGGAGGGCAATGGTGACAGACATACGAGTATGGAACCAAAGGAACTAGAAGTAGTATAAACAAGAAAGACAAAAAACAGGACAAAATACATGACTAGGAACAGGACAGACACAAGCAGGAAAAAGACAGACTGACAAGAACCAATAAAACCAAAGTTCAGGGCCGGGAACCAGAACTGGTACAAACAAGAAAGACATGAACCACCATGGAACAGACAGATGGGCAAGAACCAAGTAAGCTACAAGTTCAAGACAGAATACAAAACTAGGAACAAGACCTGACACAAACATAAAAAATTGAACAAACAGACTGATAAAAACCAAGGAAACCACAGGTACAAGACAGAATACAAAACTAGGAACAAGACCTGACACAAACATGGACCAGGCATACTGACAGGAACTAAGGAAACCAAGGTTCAGGCATAGAGTATTGGGATGAGCTGCCTAATAGGCCTAAGGGTGGAAGGGGATTGGCTGGGAAATATCTGCAGGGTGTGGCCACGGCTTCTTATTACAAGTAGGAACTGAGGCAATAGCACCATGTTTGCAGTATGGTCAAACATGAAGGAAAGCCACACAACAAATGCAGTAGGTAGGTCAGTGCAAGCGACCATGCGAATTGCAGCATGATACTGAAATTTGAGCTCTGCTGTTCCAAACGGAGCCTATTCAGAGGGACATTGGTGATAATGGGTTTTAACAGCAGGACACAATGCTCAGGGCTCTAGAGGGTTACATTTTGACAGTAAAAAAGATAAACAAGCTCCTGTGCTGCTGATAAGACATAGCAAGGAGGGACACCACCATCCCAGCCACAGCTGCTAGATAAAAAAAAAAGTGATCGACAGCCTTGGAAACTTGAAAACAAGCAGAAGATAATAACTGTTCTAACTTCAAAATAAATCAAAATCAGAACAGCAATGTAACTTAGTTGGTAGTTGTCAACATGTTTAAAGCTAATTAAGATGGTGAGAATACCCCTTTAAATATTTCTCCCATGCATCCACCATACACTGGAACTCACTCCCACAACGCAAGGCTCTCTTCCACCTTTGAAACTTTTAAAACTAACTTGAAAACCCATCTCTTTTGGAGAGCCTACAATAACCCTTCTGCCACTATACTACCATACTTGTATGTCTGTCACCATTCTCCTCCATTTTACATTGTAAGTCCTCCAGGGGCGTCGCCAGACCAATTAACTAGGACACAAGTTGCTGCTCCCAACCTGGCCCAGTCTGGCAATCTGCCCTACCAGGCAGATTCTCAGTGGGTCCCACACACAAGCGAGTCTTCTCAACTGGATGCGTGTCCAGAGAGCAGAGGGACAGGGAAGTTAATGCACCCTGCCCTGCGTCGACTCCTGTGTGCTGTGTGAGTAAGCGGTACTAGCGGTGTGGCGAAGTTTCATCACGCCGCCACCCCCTCGGGCTCATCTAAGTTGAAAAGCCTAAGGTACTCCACCTTAGGCTTTGCAGCCTGGGAGTTCCTTTTACGACACAGGCAGCATTATGTTGTCACAATGCAGGCAACGTGATAATGTCACGATGCTTGTACCGGACGCAATGTAAAAGAGAGACATTCCGCGGGGAACAGGGAGAGGGGAGTATTATTATTATTTATTTATTTTTGCCTATCAAGCTACCGAGGGGTCAGCTATGTACCTATCTGCTGGGGGTACTTATTTCCCTACCTACTGTGGGGTCACCTATATCCCTACCTACTGCGGGGGAGTGTGTATTCCTACCTACTGGGGGAACCAATATACCTTCATACTGAGGGGCCACCTAAATTCCCACCTACTAGGGAAACCTTTATCCATACCTGCTGTGGGCACCTATATACCTACTTAGCTACTAGGGACAGCTATATGCCTACCTACCTATTAAGGGAAGCTATATATTTACCTACTTAATATTAAGGGGAACTTTATACCTACCTAACTGCTGAGGGGAGCTAAATACCTATCTACCTATTAAGGTCTCCTTTTGAAGAGGCAAATTTGTTAGTGCTGTTTTTTTTTTTTTTACAGTGTACTGTACATACGTTTCTTTTATCTGTAAAAATACATGCAGCAGTTCATGTGCAGTGAAAAATGCTGTGTGAACCCAGCCCTGTGCAAAATGTAACTCAGGGGGCCCATGCCCTGGATTTTTTTGGACACTAGCGACGTCCTTGAAGTCCTCGTGCGCAGGGCCCTCCCTTAGGTTTTACCAGTGTGTTGGTTATTTATTGATATTATTTTAATCATATGGTCTTATTCAACCCCTTACTGACATTTGACATACAGGTACATCACAATGCTGGTAAGGAGCTATGAAACAGGCACAGTCACTCCAAAAGTGGCAGGTGCTGGCTGTTAATTTTACCTGACACCCACCGCTAACAACAGGGATATGAGCTGGCTCTGATCCCTGCTGTTTAATCCTTTAGACATCGCTGTGCACCATTCCTCCCTCCCGACTGGCTCCTTCATAGGGCATTCCCCTGCTCCATCGGGTGATCGGAATTCCCCGTGACCCAGTGGAGCAGGGGAATGTCTGTACAGTCAGCCCTGGAGACATGGAATAGCCCCAGGGCTGTCTGTATAGGAAGCCTGCAGTCAGGGCACACTGTGTGCTGCCCTGACTGCTGCCTGTGTCAATATGACACAGTAGGTAATGTATTAGCATATTCATGCAAGCTAATACATTACTAAGTGTAAAAAAAAATGCTAAAGGGAGTTTTCTCGCTACAAAATCATATCTGTAATGATGGAGACCTTTAAAAATAAGCACTTTTGCAATTGGTTTGCATTAACTAAATCATTTAGTATAGCCGATATGAGCTAATCTGTGCATGTCTAGAGCTATTTCTGCAGACTGGGATCCTGACACGCCCCTTTGCTGTGATTGGCTGCCTGATACTTCATTGAACCCTTTTTGACACACGCACCCTGATGGGACACGCCCCTTGTGCTGTGATTGGCTGCTTGCACTCTCTTCCCTACAAGCTGTGTAAAATGAAAGTGAAAATGGCTGCTGTCTGTGTTCTCTGTGTCTTTCACTGAACCCTGAGCTGTGTAATAAGGGCTGCATGAGCTTCTATGGGCCCCCCCTCCCCTGATAGTTTTATGTGAAGGATCTGGCAATTACTGAGTCTCTGGATGCTAGATTTACTCTCCCCATATAACACAACCTATATACACAGATAGGATGTCACGCTCTGCAGACCTCCTGCACTGGTCAGTTCTTGTGCCTGCAGAGCCGTCACCTCCCTCCACAAGCTCCTTGTAACCAAAACATCTGTATTGCTGTAAACAGTTATACATACAGCGTGAAATGATGATACAAATGTGAGAAATGCAAACTGCTCCCCCTCTACCTCCTGCCTGATAACAGAGGTGGGAGCAGAGTGCATTTCTCACATTTGTTTCATAAGTTCAGGCTGTATGTAACTGTTAACCCCAATACAGGTGTTTTGGTTACAAGGAGCTTGTGGAAGGAGGTGGACAGCTCTCCAGCATGAGAACTGCCCATTGCAGAAGGTATGCAGACTTGTGATATCCACTGCCTTCCACTGTTCACACAGAATTATGTCACCAGTCTTCAGTGAGGGAAGGCCCGCCTACTGGGAGGAGAGACACACCTAATGGAGGAGACACGTCCCCCGGATTTGAAGCTGTAAGAAAGTGAGAAAGCTTAAGATGCCCACGAAGCCTGTAATGGGAAAACCCCTTAATGGGATTAAAAAAAAGTAAAAAAAAAAAAAAAAAAAAACAACGTTAAAAAGTGCAGAAAAAATAAAATAAACAATAAAATAAAAATTTATATTTAATAAAAAAGTTATTGTGCATACATTACACAAAAAAACAAAACCTACACATATTAGTTATCTACATGCCCATCATAACCTGTAGAATTCATCCAGTGGGTTGTTTAGTGTGAAATGTGAATGATATAAAAAATAAAAAAAGTAAAAAAAAATTCTACAGTAAATTTATTTGTAAACTTAAACTAAAAATACCCCCTAAAAATACAACTTCCCCCGCATAAAACAAGTCCCCATAGAACTGCGTCACTTAAAAAAAAAAAAGTTGTGACTGAAATTAAGGACAGCAAAAAGTACTTTTCAGACGTTCGGCTTAAGAGGTTAAAGTGGTGTACCCAAGAAGGAACACCCACTTCACAGGTCAACTCATAGCTAGTAATGAGGTGACTGTGTGTGAGTATGAGGTGTGTGGCACTTGTGCTGTCTTCCCTATTCACATCTAAAGATGTTCCGAATATAGGAGAGTGAGTGCCCTCAGCTATATTAAGAGCTCCCATAGAGCAGCAGATGATAAAAGAAGCAATGCTAAGTTCTCTGAAATATAGGCTTGCACAATTTAAAGCAGGATTTATGAATAAAAACTTTCCTGACTGAACTACTAGCAGAGATAGTGAGAGTCCTGCTTAACCCACCCATATGCAGTGACTGACAGCCTTCTCTGTTTTACACATACTGAGTAAGTCCTGTCAGGTTTACTCACCTTTTGATTATAAAATCGTGCTTCAAAACTTTTTAAACCTATATGTCAAAAAAGCGCTCAGCTTTTCTCCCTCATATCTTAAAGGGGTTGTCTCACTACATCGATTCATCTTACCTCAGTCCTGTTTTCTTGGTTTCATTTTGAATTCAGGGGCATGTTTACTGGCTTCTACTGTCCTGCAGTAGAAGTCAGGTCTGTAGCTATAGCAACCAGTCCTGGCAGCCTATCGTGAGAGAGTAAACAGGTCTGTAGCTATAAACGACCTGAGGAGCTTTATGCAAACCCTTACAAGAGGGGATATCTAAGAATAGGTAGGACACTGTTAATGAACATACTGTATATTGCAAAGGGACTTGTTTTTGCAAGATCTTTAACATAAAAAGCAATCCTTGTAGTGAGACAACCCCTTTAATCTCAGGTAAGGTAAATATCCTGACAGGTTCACTTCAGGTGTATGACTGGCTGTACAACAACTTTATTTTATGCAGATGAAGTGAGGGGGATAGATTGAAAAGTTATATTCGAAGCTGTATGTAAATAACGGCTAAGCATTACATAATAAAAAAAATAGTTTATATGTACAAATGACTAGGCTGTTCACAGCAAACTTCATGCAGGTGCTGATAGTGTCAGGATCTGCCAAAACTGGCAAAGAAAATCCCTTGGCCTTCATAAAACAAAGCTAGTGGATGTGTACTCATTGAGCTGTATCTGTGCTATACATCAGCAATTCTGGACACTTAGTTGGCTACCAGGAACGATTTGGATCTGTTTGACCACTATACCAGAATAAGGATTCATTTCCTTGTTGTCTGGAAATGTGATAGAAGTGAGGATGTGAATATGTACGGGCATTACTATGTTTCAAATTGCTTGAAAATGGGGCATTTGGTTTCTTAAAAGGGGTTTTCTCAAGACAATGATTAGCTTTTAATGTGTAGGGAAAGGTAAATGAAGACTATTACCAAATACATTGCCATTTTGATTTAACTTTGTTTAAGAGATAAAGGAGATTTTAACCCCTTAAAGCCGAGGCCTATTTTTCTTTTTTCACATTCGTTTTTCCCTCCCCACCTTCCCAGAGCCAGAACTTTTTTTTATTGTTCCCTCTACATAGACATATGGGGGCTTTTATTTTACAGGACAAAATTTACTTTCTAATGGTGTCATTCACCATACCATAGAATATACTGGGAAACCGACAAAAAATTCTAAGTGGAGCAAAATGTGTAAAAAGTACCTGCGCCATGTTTGTACGAGTTTTGTTTTTACGGTGTTCAATCTTCGGTATAAGTGACATGCTATCTGTATTCTACAGATTGATACAAATCTAGCAATACCAAACAATGTAGGGTTTTCGTTATGTTTTGGTATCGTAAAAAAAAAAAATCCAAACATTACTTTTTTACATTATGTTTCTTCTACAAAGTTCAGTTTACAGGATAAATTATGTTATATTTTAATAGACTTTTACAGATGTGGCAATACCAAATATGTGTAACTTTTTTTTTATTATTTTATGGTTTTTACTTGTATAATGGCAAAAGGGGGTGATTTGAACTTTTAATATATATATATTTTTTTTACACTTTTTAAAACTTTCTTTTTACTTCAACATAGAGCTCCCTTAGGGTGTTTCACCACTAGGGGGCATGTATAGACAATGCAATAGGGTGTACAAATCTGGTGGTTTTACTGCTTCCTGCCTGGGCCAGAAGACAGTAAAACGAAGATCATGGTGGACTATTGTCGGGGAGTGTTTATTTTAATAAAAAATCTTTGTGCAATTTGTACCTGTTTTTTTTCCCATTTAATTCTGACGTTAGTAGTGGAGGCGTCTGACAGGGTTGGTGTCAGCCAGCTCCCCTCAGGCAGGTAACTGTCGTTAAAAATAATAACATTAATACTCACCTTACCTCTTTCCCAGCTGAGCGTCTTTCTCTTCAGCCCGACACTGGCGGTGTGATGTCATCACGCCACCAGCGCCGGGACGCTCCTCCGGTGTGATGCCTGTGCGGCCAAGGAGAGGTAGCGGCGCGATGAGCTCACTTCATTGCGCCGCTGCCCGATTCTAATGTCGAGGATATTAATAGAAACGCTGACGGCCCGCTGCGGCCTCTCAGCAGTACCCGGCCACGGCGGGTCGTCAGCGCTACTATTAATATGGTCTAAAGAACCGGAAACTGTAGGGGCCACGGCCGCACCCCAGCAATTTTAGAAAGGCCTATAGGGGCCCCGATCCGTACAATGCCCAGATCTGCCCTAGATGTAACTGTACTGTAATCTCTTAAACGTCTGCAGAGCCTGTGCAAACTGGTACTACCACTATAGGTAAACCCCGGAGGTAATATGCAATTTTGCAGACCCGGGTGTACATTGGAAACTACTACTAAAATGGTCAATGAAAGGGGGAAATATTGGAAAAAAGTGTAATAGTTTGGGTTTCATGCATATTTTTGGGGTATCCCCCACTCTCCCTTTTGCAAAATAGGCTCCCCCAATTTTCCCAGGAAAACGGGTTTGATGGCAAACCCCTCAAATAGCTTTCTTCCAGAGTCATTACACAGTTGGATGTAGTGGGTTGTGACCTTTTGTGAAGGGTGTGTGTCTTCATATGAAGAGGGTGTGGTCTATGCAAATGTTCACCTTGAAATCTCCCTGATGGCCACTTTCAAAAGTTGGTAAGTATGCCATCACCTTAGAATTTTATAATATTGTGGACAAAAATTATATTCATTCAACCCAATCCTAAACTAAACCATGGGCTAAAATTCCCTAGACTCAGATTTTTTTACCTAAACTAATACACAGTAGCAAATTTTCAGGGCAAGAGAAAAAAATTTTGGGGGCCTCAAATGTCTGTAGTTAACAGTGGATAGTCTGGACTGGAATTAGTTGACCCACATTTTTCACTTGGAGCAGGTTTTAAGGTAGGGCCTGAGTTTTAGCCTATAAATGTTAGTATGACTTAGGGTATGTTCACACGACGAAAATTTCTAGCTGGATTCCACTCACATACCACCTTGAAGTCCTCATTGAAAACTGAAAGAAAGCGATTCCCATTGATCTCAATAAAAAATATGCGTTGTAGGTCATTTTTGCCACATGGCTTTCAGAACCGACGCACGATTAAAGACACTTTGGGCCACATGTATAAGTTACTATGGGCAAAAGAGTGAGTTTTAGACCTAAACTGTTTCAAAAAAATTTGGGGCCCCCTTTGAGCATGCTTTTTTTAAAGGTCATTTTCCCCATGGGGGGGAATACTTTGGGGGAAATTTTTACTTTTTATGTCAATTTTTAAAAATTCGGTAAAATCCCCCAAGCAAAGCCCAAAACTTTTTGTAGGGTGTACTTTGGGGGTTTTTTAGCTTTGGATCTCACCCAAAACCTTGGGTATAATTTTGTACTCTTCTGACTAAAAGGGGGGGGGGCCCCAAAAAAAAACCCAAATCTGCAAAAAAACTTCTAAATTCACAAGCCATGAGCATATACTTTAGTAAAAAAAATACTTGTTTTTCTTTTTTTTCCTCCACTCTGCCTCCATTTAAGATTAATTTTATTTTACCCGCTGGACAACCCTTTTAACCATCAGAAAAATGCATGCCCTCCTGGCAATATTTACAGTGGGATTATTTTATATAGAAATAAATATCTTTCATGCTGGTGCTGATGGTGTTAGGAACTGCCCAAACGAGGCAAAGAAAACCCCTGAGTATCTTGTGGGGAAGGTCAGAAATCAGCCTGTTTCTGGATAAAAGCTGAATTATTGGTTCTTTACATGAAAATATAATTTAAAAGAAAATTCTGGGCACTAATTATGGAGAACCATCCGCTTGATGTACATAACTTACTTTCCAGTGGTCTCAGGACCATGCTGACTTACCCCTATATCTAATAGTAATCAGGAGGATGGGCTCAGGGAAACATTTCATGTGCCAAACCTTCAACACATAGGGCCAAATTATGAAAACTCCTGGGTCAAAACTCACTTTGTTGCCATAGAAACCAACCTCATTTTTCCAAGGACTAATAAATAAAAAGGGGAGCTCTGATTGGTTGCTATTGGCAACAAAGTGAATATTAGACCTAGACAGTTTTCATACATGTGGCCCTATGTGTAACAAAACAAGAACGCGGCAATAGTATAATAAAACATGAATGCATCTAATCGTGTAGGTTAATTATTAAATAAAGAAAGCCTGAAAAAAACTATGTTAATATAAAGTGAATTTTGGTTTTAGATGAGGGGTTTTATTGTATTTTGGGTGGAAAAGGTTTTTCATTTGAGGGGGCTGTAAATAAGTTCAAGTTATTTTAGATCGAGAAAGTGACAAAATGGCTTTAAATGTTATGCTGACACTGATGATTGGCTTTAATTGTTGAGCTAGTTTGACTTTAAAATGCCCTATGAAATCAATCTACTTTTTCAGGTGTTTATGGATTTTGCAAGGCCGCTTTTGACAAAAAGATTCCCCAAAAACAATTTTCCTTCATCACTATACTAAATGAGTTTTACTAGCATTAAATTGTATGCACAATTGTCTATAAAGGAGATGTTCTCTATTTGTGGCTCACGAGAGGGTTGACCTCGCCAGATATATCAAGACTGACATTAAATCCCACTTCCAGTTCCAATAATACATACTTAAAATATGAAATGCAAGCTTTATTCTGCCTAGGTTAGGTTCTGATTGCAATTTATCAACAACATACTTCCACAAATGGCGTTGTTCAAAAGACAGGATATTTTATCAATCTATAAATGGAAGACTTTTAAACATGTTCATAACTTAGTTATTACACTACATTTATTACCTCATTGTTTCCAAGTCTGTATAATTCCACCTTTCTACACTGTTTCACCCAGGAGGAAAAAAGTACAGTGTCCTACTAATTTAGTGAAAGGATACATCATCATTTTAAAGTTTGTCCCACTAGGTCAACCATAGCTATTTTCATTTTAGGGTATTAGGACATCATAGAGGGTGGTCTGGTAAATCTATTAAAGTGGACCTGTGACATCTCCTGACATGACTGCTTTTGTAAATACTTGTGTTTCCTGTGAAATAAAACTTATTGAGCATCTTCTCTTATAACTCTGTGTTGTGCTAATTCTCTCAGTAAAAAAAGAACAAAATATGAGGCAGCTTACCTCCCAAAGTGGTGCTTTCAGAAAGATCTGTTGATGGAAACGCGTCACCTTGGCTTGGTGCCCTGACCTTGTGTTATCTTTTTTGCTAATATTTTTCTATGAAATAAATGCTTAATTTTCATAAAAGAGTGCTAGATCCTAGATTTTTCTCTGCAACTGACTCTCTCCGGACTGATTGAACAATGCCAGACTGGGCAGGGACAGACCCCAATTGGTAACACCCATGTGACAGATTGGTAATGAATTTCTAGAAGGATTAACAGGGGAACCACACAAGAAGCCCTTGAATTGTTATTGCATGGAAAATACTAGCATTTACTAAGACATGTCAGGAATTGCCCTGGGTTCTAATTAATGTTTTTTTTTATTTTTTTTATCCCTGTCTTCTAAGAGCATTAACTTTTTTTTTTTTTTAAATGTATTTCTTTTTCATAGCTGTGTGAGAGTTTGCTTTTTGTGGGTCAAGTTATATTGTTACTGGTACCATTTTTAGGTACATATAATGATTTGAAAAAATTGTATTCACTTTTTTTGGGAAATATAAACATACTGTACAATATTTAAATACCCCAGACATCAACACTGAAACCAGTCCAATTGCTGTTAGTGGGTTTGGGTCACTTTCCAACTTTTCACATGTACTCTCCGCACAAACTTCCCTTTTTCTTACAGGGCATCTGCAACCAAGAAATCAGTAATAGTGCAGGATGTCCAAAATCTATAAATATCTTAAGTGATACAAACCTCACGAGACACAGCACAACCCCGGGTTTCGCCCTTCCACCACTTCTTCCGTTCAATAGTGAGTATAAATAAAAGTGAGAGCTTTTAAGAATTTGGACGTCACTATTATTTATTTCTTATCTGCAGATGTAAGAATTAAGGGTGTTTTCACATGTAGTGTTTTTTTTCCAGAAATGCAAAGCATTAATTGCTGTGTATTTCTGCAAAAAACAAAGGCATCACAAAACGCATCAAAACACTAACCAAAAAATGCTCCGTGTGTAAGCACACTAAGTGAAGTTTGTGTGAAGGTTCCATGTAAAAAGCTTTTAAGCGACCAACACCAATTAACAGTAATTGGAGTATAAACACTATTTAAATATTTTATTAACATCTGGACCTTCTTTGATGATACCCTGTGTTCAAATGGTTCACAAGGTGTATATATGATGCATGTCAAACATCACTGTATAAATCCTGTATAAATAGTACTACCCACCCTGACAGGGTGGGTAGTACTATTTATACATAATACCCTGTGGCTCCACTTTCTAGATTTAGCACTTTTTGTGTTTTATACTCGTTTTTCATACTGTGCAGTATAACTGACATGTTAACTATTATCTGCAGCTCAATATGCTTATGGTAATAACACATTTATATAGTTTTTTGGGGTTTTGATTTCTGTGTAACGAAAACATATTTTAAAAGAAAATTATTTGTGTTGCCACAGTCAAAGAGCTATAGTTTCCGATCCCATGCCTGTCTCCAAGACTTTTCATGTGCTGCACCAATACTCTGGAACAGACTACCCCGTATGATCAGGCACACTCATAACCCTCATAATTTTAAGTGTGCCCTGAGAATGCATTTTCTTAGGCAAGCCTACCATGATCCATAATTACTAACCCTCACCCCCCACTTTGTCACTTCCTGCACTTGGGCACTCAAAGGCACTTATCTGTATATAGATGTACGTTCTGGGTGGCAGGTTCATCCACTTTTTATTTTTATGTTAACTTCCAATATGTAAACTGAGCACCTCCTGTTCTTTGTCTCACCCATACATCCTTGTAGATTGTAAGCTCTTGCGAGCCAAGCCCTCACACCTTGTGTCTCATTTGTAAGCAGCTTTTTATTGTGTAATGTCTGTATTTTTGTCTGTACTTATACCCTCTAAATTGTAAAGTGCTGTGGAATATACTGGCGCTATATAAATAAAGATTATTATAACACGAGGAGTGATACAATTTGCCTGAATATTTAGGGAAATGTAGTTTTTTTTAGTTCTGAAGCTGACTGAACTGTTATCTTACCTAAACACCCTTAAATGACATTTTGACGTTAGACTGTGGTTCAATGGAAATGAAAAGGCCCAATGAATTAGCTGGTTTGTCACATACTGAATCAATAGGTATAGAGATGTGTTGCCTGCATGTGGGCTCTCGTAATAGGCAAAACTCTTCTGTCAAGAGAAATAATTATTTCACTTCACCCTGCACTCTGTGGGATTAATGTGGGAAAGGAGATATATCAAAATATGGAACAGGGAAATCGATAAGGTACAGGATGAAAACATTTTTCATGCAAAACAGGCATTCACAAGAACTTATGCAAGAAAGATGGGCACAGATGTCCCACGGGAAATGTTAGTAAATGCTTTTTACACTTTATTGATGGCATACATGCCTTGAAGATGCTGTGAAACCTAGTATAGAAATTA
Organism: Phyllomedusa bahiana; assembly: GCA_025379985.1. Classification (NCBI taxonomy): domain Eukaryota; kingdom Metazoa; phylum Chordata; class Amphibia; order Anura; family Hylidae; genus Phyllomedusa; species Phyllomedusa bahiana. Next base: position 325,109 of record JAODAL010000338.1, read on the forward strand.
ATTCTATGTTCTCCTTGTGAAATGTGTTATATTCTCTTCGGTTTAGCTCATTTCATTAGTCCTCTTCAAAAACCTTGACCACGACAATGTAGAACAGCAAAAGAATCAAGTGCAGTTTATTAGGCGGTCAATATAAGAGCAATAATAAAAAGCGGTTACATGGAATGATGGATACCTGAAAATTTTGGGAGACAAAGTTTAGTGTGGTGCAAGCCACCATAAAAGTGTCTCACCAAGGACCATGTGTGATTCGTTGAGTTTAAAGCTTTCCCCACCAATTGCAATTATGTTTGGAGATCCTGTCTTATGACTATGGGTGGATCTTCAGAAGAATCTACCAGCTAGGAATAATCATTTTTGGTGCTAGCCCTATATCTCATCATACAAATAATATACACGTTCACACTAACCAAACATGCAAGTTATTAATGAACATTGTGTTGAACTGACAACCACTCTTTCCTTATGTGTTTTTTATGTAACCTTGTTGTGTGTATTGTTTTTCATACTTTTATGCCTCACCAAATGTGGGACATTACCAATGATTTTATCACTTGGACACTTCCCTTACTTCCCTTATTCACATTCCACTGATAACTGATTGAAACATTGGACAAAACACATCTGGATTGTTTTATTTGCGGTAGGGTTTCGTTTGGTTGAGTTCTTCGGGGTCGTGGGCTTTTCGGGATGGTTTCTCTACTTAGGGACAGCATACTACGGATAGCAGAAGGAAGAGATGATTTATGTTTATCTCTCTGTTATCTTCCCCACCTCTTCCAGCATCAACTGATATGTCTTAACCAATGTGTGACCATTTTGGTACGTTACACATTTATTTTTCCATATATGTTATGTGGTTCCTTGAGTTATGGAGCTTAAAATTATTTTTGTAATTAAAAGTCAAGTTTTAGGGTGGGGGGGGGTAGACATCTTTCTGTGATCTTCTATTGTTTTTAACCACAATATGTATTCCAAAAAGATACTATGGATATAAACATAAAATAGCATAATATAAGCTAGTTTGTGTTTATTTTGGACCCACACAACCCAGAATTTACTAAGCAGTCTCAGGAAATGTGCAAAACAAATTCTAAAACACAGTTTTTATATATTATTATGGGGCGTTAATTCAGCAATATGTTTTTAAAATGTTGTACTCATTCTGTGTTACCGTCTATGTAATTGACCAGAGCTGCATTCTCAATTTTGTAAGCTTCAAAGCTGAAATCTCCGAGGATATAATCTTAGTTCATTGCCTTTAAAGGGAACCTGTCACATAGGTTATGCCCCCTTTGCTGAGGGCAGCACAGACTAGTGTCAGACCTGCTTTTTCCCAGCGCTGTGTCCCTTTTTCTGTAAGATGCTTAGTTTTAGAGCATTTCCCCCCCAAAAATCTTATTTTGGGCAGGGTTAGCCCCGCCCAACAAAGGCTGGCCCGCCCACCTGACAGTTATTCACATGTTTCTACCTATTTAAAGTAATAGGTTTATCAGTTGAGGTGGGCGGGTTTGAAAAAAACTGACTCTTCAAATGACTGTTTTCTGGCTGAAAACTGAGATTTTAGCCTAAAAATACTTGAAAACTCAGCATTTTCAGAATAAGGGACAAGCGCTGGAAACAGCAGGTTGACATAACCTTGCTGCCCAGCAAGGGGGGAAAATATGTGACAGGTTCCCTTTAAATAACAAAAAAGTTGTCTGCATGTTCCTCTCTCTTTGAGCACATCAGTGACCCATGATGTTATAAAGTGTTTATATTGCACAAAAGTAGTAAAACAGAATAAAACTATTTGTATTGTATATTGGCATACATATGTTGACCAAGAGTTGAGGTATCCTGTTATTTTCACCCAGCAGTGAGCATCATAACAAACAATGGCAGAATTGCTGCCTCAAGCCCCAGAAATATAAAAAAAAAATTCTAAAATACATTAGATGAATCCTAAAATGGTGTCTTTGAAAATACAACTTGCCCCACCAAAGCAAAAAACACAGAAGAAGGAAAAATTATGGCATTTAAAATGCAGAGATGAAAACATGTCAAAAAATTTTTTTACATTTTTAACAATCCTTATGGAAAAAAAAATCATTTAAGGGGGTTTTGTTGTAAAGGGTATTCTTTAAGCAGTCACATCTTTAAGAAGTAGCTCACCCAGTAGGAGGCACATGTTTAATGTTTCTGTTGCAGTCTTGCAGCGATTCACTTATAATAACTGCATTTTATGGAAACTGATTAAGACACCATTTCAGTAATTACAATAATTTACATCAGCTTGTCTGTTAGAATTCTCATGCATATGGAACTATTAAAAGAAAAAGAGGAAAAAGATAGCTATGAATCCTGTAGGGGTAGCAGCCGAAAAATGTTCAATAAGGGTTTTTGGACTTTCAAATTAAAGGTCATTGGGAAAGGAAATAAAACCTGTCAATTTGCTAAAATTTTATATCCTTCGTGAAAGCATCAAGAAATTTAACAAATGTTTTAAATAGGGTTAAAAAACAATTGCACCACTTAACTTGCATGTGGGCCTAAACCTTAGTTAACAAAAAAACTACCCACTTAACAAAAAAACAGTATACTGCAAAAGGGGACAGCTAAAAAGGGAAGGAACTACGTACAAGGAAATTACGAAAAAATGTTAAAAACTACAGGCCTATATTTAATTAAACCCCTTTCACGTTTGGACATACGCATATGCCCCTGATGAACCGTTTTGCTGGTGAAACGTTGGGGGGGTAGGCATGACGTTTTTAAAATTTTATTTCCACCTCTGTCACAAGTGCCCCCCGCTGAGGGGTGTCAAAAAAGGGGGGCCCTTTTTTTTCTTTTGTCCATTAGATTAGGGACGATTGCCCAAGTGGGGGGCTTGGGATCCTTAAGGAGGGTTTGTAAATTGCTGTATATATAAAGGCTTTCCTTTGGTGGTGGGTTCCACCCGACTGATAAGGAAAAGGAGCTATTTCCTTCCCTTTAGAAGTAGAAAGGGGGTTTAAAAGGGAGGTTAGAAATCAGGTTTTTTTAAACAAAGGGTATAGGGTTAAGAGTTATCATAATAAAGTTATGTTTTTTGTGTTTTACAGATGAGAACTGATAGAGTTTAAGTTTGCCTATAGCAAAATAGTAAATATAGTGGTCAGGTACACATTGCACCAAGTGTGACCACACGCCTGTTCCTACATCTATAGAACCAGCAATATACGGCAAAAAATGGCGAAGGCGAACTCATAGATGTCACCCCCATTGAACCTGTTTTCTATCTGCATAAGTAAAACTTATTCAATCTTTTCTGTTGTCTTACGCTACAAACTAAAGGTCTTTATTTATTGGTCAATTTTATATAGAAAAGCTTCAGTGGGTAGGAGGCATGAAAGTGGGGAAACAGATAATATCCATATAAAGGCCTAAATAGATTACACTATAACTCATTACATTTTCAATTATTTTTTGTAACAGTTTTGCTATTTCTTGCATTTAGGCCTATTTGGCCCCCATTCCTAGTATCTATTGGGATACCAAAAATATTTATCTTGATAGATGATACACAGGGGCCTTAGACTTCTATAAGGCAAATGCAGTTCTTATTAGACTGTGTTTGCCCTACTTAGTGAACATGTATGGTTTCTGCATCAGACACAAAAGTGGGATAGATACTAGGAATTCTACAGCCCTATCGCAGCCCTGTCACAGTTTCTGTCAGGATACATTTTTACAGTATCCTACTAGATGTCACAAAAGAGGTCCAAAAACGCTATATGAATGAAGCCTTATTCAAATGGGCCTATTTTTTCCGACCCACCTTTTGGGACTGAGCATATTTTATGAATAGTTCACTTATTTAGTAAAATTTTGAGCATTATTTAAAGGGATTGTCTCACCATCCTGTTTCACAGAGCCACAGCCAGCTTCACACTCACACTTCCTGGCATATTCCTGTTACAGTAACAAGAGTGCTGGAGATTTATAATGAAGTGACTTACCATGGTTGGGTGGCAGCTTGGATTAATCAAGAAAGAGAAAGAGCAATGAGAGGTGGTTGGGGACCAAGATGAAATTGTGAACACTAGCAGTAGGCAAAATCTTTTTTTATCTGTTAGAGGCTAATCATTTATGAAAAACCCCCTTTTTCTAAAAACGCCTTGTGTTTTGCAAAAGGCCTTAAAGAGGTGTTTCACCATGCTGTTTCACAGGCCTGCTCTTCACAGCCCGTTCAATTCCCATTCCCGGTCAGGGTTGCTTTGGTTCTACAGCAGGATTGTGTATCGTCCCCTAATTTTAGCTGGGCCCTTTTGAGGGGGTTTTTTGATTTAGGGTTTAACAATAGGTAGAAGGTTTTCAGGCTTGAAGGGGTAAAGCTTGTTGGTAAGAAGCACAAACTCCTTTGCAGATAATAAGGCACATCAGGGAGTGACATTACTATTTTTGGCCCCTGCGCTTGACCTGTTTAAACGGAAAAGTGGGCAGAACTAGGGACGCTTGAGAACAAGTACCGGTCTAGCTCTAAAAGGAAGCAAAATCAAAACAGCAATATATTTGGTAATAATCTTCATTCACCTTTGCTGACATGTTTACAGCTAATCATTGTGGTGAGAAAACCCATTCAGTGACTCTTTCCAAACAGTTTTTTTCATTACAAAACAGTAAAAGCATTAAAGACAAATTATAGATACACAATACATGTGTTTTCTAATTCAATTTGTAAAGATGGGGAAAATCAAAAATTGGTGCTGTATTAAAATGGATAGATGAAATCCTGAGTGACAGGAGATAAATCTCAGCCAATTCTAACCCCATAAATTTCTGTTGTCATCTATTTGAAAGTGCTTATGCTGACATGGAAAATCCTACACTTTACCATGTCTCTGAAACTACTCTGTCTGCCATTCAATATGTCTTACTTCCTTAGATTCTGATGTAATCATTCAATTAGGAAAATACCGTACCATAGATGTGCTGCTAAAGACACCAACAGCCGTATGTATAAAAAACTTCTAAAGAAAAGGGGTGTTTACTGCTAGCGTTTTCTCATAACCCCCCAAGTGTCAAGGGAGGATCTGTCAAGAGAGAGCAACTTCTTTTTTCCGTGTCTGATGTCTGCTACGCTCCCGGGGAGTCCTGTTGGACAGGAGAGAAAAACTTGGTGTTTTTCTGGTACAAGTTATGTAAAAAAAACTAATTTTTATTTTCTTCTATTGTGTTTTGAGAATTAGCAACGCCCAACAAAAAATATAAATTGGCCCTAGTTGTCAGTTTTTACACTTTGAGGCCAAAAAGATCGATAGACTTATATGGTTGTAGATTTCAGGTCACAGGGGCAGGATCCTGGTTGCTGCAACTTGTGCAGGGGTGAAACAAGACCACTTAAAATTCTTCAGCAGTAATGCAGGCTGGTGACACAGTGATCTTTGTCTACATGATGTGTCATGGCCAGGGCCATTTCTATAGGTGGCACTGTTCAATCAAACTACTAGGTAAAATAATATGATACAACTCATCGGGCCCAGACTTGGGGCTTCGAAAAGATTTTAATTACCTCGAAAAGGTTATTGCAGTTTTTTTTGGGCTTTTTGCTTGAAAACAATTTTTTTCCCCTTTACGTTCTTGGCATTCAAGATTTGGGCTTTGAACCCCTATGAATAGAAGGCAAGATAGATTATCACCTCTATTGTGTTTCCCTGAGGTCCGTCCATGGTTGACATTATTTTTCAATTTGGGAGGTATTTTTCGACCTACATTTATTTGAATTGGGCTTTTCTTACTTTTGTGACATCTTTATTTAGTTACTTCTTGTGAGGGGTATATTGAAGTATAAGTTGTGAGGGGCATGTTATCTAAAGGTGGGGGAGGGAGGGCACATTCAGAGCGACTATTGATACCGAATGCACATTGATTTTCTCCTTTGGGCTGTCGGCATCTTGAAACTCTATGAAAACAGCCATGTCGAGTTTGCAGCTACACAATAAGGGTGCATTTACACGGCAGAGACCAAATACAGGTCGGGAAATCCCAACCGGTATTTGGTCTTTTTTGGCATGCAGGGGGACGGCTTTTGTTCGCGGTTTACGGATTCAAGTCTTCCCCCTTGGCACCCACATGTTCATGTCCTGACGGAAAACCGGGCGGGCAATAACTGTTTAATTTTTTTCAGACCGCCAGTGGTGTTAAAAACTGTCTGGCGGAAAATTCGTGCAGTGGGGACTGCTGTACGGATTTTCTATTGAAGTCTATGGGAGGAGCGTGCTTGTGGAGGGTTGTTTGCGCAAAAAAATCTAAAAAACAAAAACCTTGTTTGGGGGGACAAGCCAATGGCAGCGCAGGAGGGAGAGCTGGCCAATTCTCCACAATAAGTCAATACAGATAGCAGGAGTAGCAGTCTAATAAGGGGCTGAACGCACACCTTTGCACAACGTTTTGAAGGCAGATGCTGGCTTTCTCAAGCATGTGCCATACCAATGTTGTGGTCTTCATATAGACCGTATAAAAGACAGATTAAAACATTGCAACACATTGATCAAATTATGTTACAAAGACACTCAAATTACCGTATGTTACAAATATATTAAGAAAAGAAAAAAATTACGTCCAAAAAAACCCCTTTGAGATTGGGGGTTTTCTTTTTACCCTGGGGGGAATAGTGTTTTAAATTTAAAAGACCCACCTGTTCTTTCTGAACAAGCGTATTAGAAACAGACGTCAACTACCAAAAAAGGGGTTGTCCGTGCCTGACCGCTCTGGCCGTTTTTGGGCTGCCCAGGGATTAAACTGGAGTATGTCACCCGGAAGTATGGGAAGGCCACTAGGAGGAAACGGGAGCATCATGGAAGTGAGTATAATTTTTTTTTTATTTCAAATCAAAATCCGCACCAACAAAACTTTTGTAAAATCCCGGCAACCCCTTTTATCTTTTCTAAACGCCACCACCCCCAAATTCTGAAAAACTGGTCGGGCTACAGTACTCTAAAAAACCTGGTTAGGCTGTGCAATCCAAAATTTTTTTTGAAAAACGTAAGCATAGGTACACTGGCCCGCAATAGATCATCTAATACAAATATCGGGGCACACAAAAAAAAAAAGTAAAAAATAAGGTTTAAAAGGAATTTTTGAAAATGCATTACGTAAAAGGAAATATGAAAACCTGGATTCTTGTTTCGTTTTTGATCAAAATTGTTTTAAACTACCTCCCAAAAGCGTTCAAGGGAATCCCGAAGGGTGGTTCCCCAACACTAACATTTACCTCACTAGGAGCCATTCAGACACAAAATTAGGGGGTGATAGGAACTTCTACGAATTACCCTCACTGGTTTAAAAGGGGGCGAGTGCAGCAACCCAATGAGTTGCCCCCCCTCAAATAAACTACAAATTTGGTTTGGGGCTGTGCACACCCAAAAAATTTTTGGGGCAAGGCAATAAGGAATACATCTTTAATACCAATTGTGGCACACTAAAAACTAAGTAAAACATCAAGGTAGTACTCTCACAAAACTTCTTCTTGGGTACTTTTGACGTTGGGTGGGTGAGTCAGTATGTAATGGATGTCATGTCGTTAAAATGATTTTCCTTCGCTACCCTGACACTCCTGGCTGTATGTCCAACAAGTACAAATGGCATCACAAGTGCCGCTTACTATTTTGATACTGCTGGATTTATAATGCGCTGATAAATATAATCATTGGATCAAATATACAGTGCCTTGCAAAAGTATTCGGCCCCCTTGAACTTTTCAACCTTTTGCCGCATTTCGGGCTTCAAACATAAAATAAAATTTTTAAATTTTTTTGTAAGAATCAACAAAAAAAATGGGACCAATTGTGAAGTGGGCGAAAATTTTTTGGTTTTTTTAAATTTTTTAAAAAAAACAAACTGAAAAGTTGGGCGGCAAAATTTTTTCGTCCCCCTTAAGTTAATACTTTGTAGCGCCCCCTTTTCTGCGGTTAAACTGCCAATCACTTGAGAACTGAAATTTTTGCCCATTCTTTCCTTCAGCTGGAGCTCAGTGAGGTTGGTGGAAGGGTTTTGAAAAGCATTTCAGCTCTTTCCACAATTCTCGATTGGATTAGGTCTGGAATTTTCTTGGCCATTCTACACCCCGGAGGTTTTTTTTGAACCATTCATTGTAATTTTGCTTTGTTTGGGAATCATTGTTTGTTGGGGGAAAAAAAAAAATTTAAAACTCCGTCCCTCCAGGGCCTTTTGGGGGACTCCCAAAGTTTTCTTCCAAATGGTCCTTTATTTGGCTCCATCCATTTCCATCAATTTTAACCATCTTCCCGTCCCGGGGCGTAACTAGAGAGGGCCCGGGCCCAAACAAACCTTTGGGTGGGGGCCCCCCCGCCCCCCCCCCCTCCTGACCCCGAACTTTACCCGGGGCATGCTGTTATAATGTAGATAATCAAAGGTAAATACCTCACCTACTTCCCATATACTGTACCAAAAAATCCACTATCCAAGACCAACATTACTTAAACCCCATTACCTAGGAACGATTTTAAAACCCCCAGAACATGACCCCAAAGGACTGAATAATACCCCACATTTATTACAAAAGACAAAAAATTTAAAGACCAAAATTTTTAATAAACCCCGGCCAATTTTTTAGTGACCCTATATGGGATATATGTTACACAGGCTCTGCGACTGTATTTACCTCCCTACGTGACCATATAGTGGTAGATTCAGATTACAGGGCTTTGCAAAGTTTACTTCATTTAGGGGGCCCACAGGTGGGTCTTGTCTAGGAGTCGTTCACTTTTCTTTTCTTTTCTATTCGGTCCAGACCTCCATGAGACTTGCTCCATCCACCACTGTCCCTGTAGAAAC